>PVKU01005380.1:0-124724 GCA_004027475.1 Anoura caudifer | reverse complement strand
TGGGAAGAGGAGAGAGGGGGACAAGGTACATAGAACAAGTAGCATAGATGGTAGGTAGAAAATAGACGGGGAGGGCAAGAATAGTGTGGGAAATGTAGAAGCTAAAGAACTTATGACACATGGGCATGAACTAAAGGGGGGAATGTGGGTGGGAGGGGGTATGCAGGGTGGAGGGTAATGAAGGGGGGAAAGTGGGACAACTGTAATAGCATAATCAATAAAATATAATTTAAAAAAATTTATGTGTAAGAATGAAAGAACCCTTTTTCCTGATTTGAATTTCTTATGCTGTCTCTAATTCACTTTAAAAATCATCTTTAATTAGATCTTTTAAAGACTTTATTGATTTATTTTTAGAGAGGGGAATGGAGAAAGAAAGAGGGAAAGAAACATCAATTGGTTGCCTCTTATATGAGTCCTTTTTGGGGATCAAACTGGGGATCTTTTGCTTTGCAGGGTGACACCCAACCAACTGAGCCACACTGGTCAGGGCCTTTAATTAGATTTTAAAAGAATGACATCAAATATACTCTTTTAAATTGTTCTTTTATACATGGCATACTTGTGGAAAATGTAGTTTTTATCTCAGCAACTTGGCATTCATAGTAGATCAGAAGTGCTCTGTATGGAATGTTTTTGGAGCAGTGATGCAGGGTCTCTCTTCAGCACTTAAATGACTGTCTCTGCTTGCCCGCCCCATGGGCCTCAAGGCCTGCCTAGGGGTCAGGGATACCTTGAGGCTGGCAGGGCCTGGGGTGGTGGGGGAGAGGCTGTAAGGGTCATGTCAAACTTGTAAGCTTTTTATGAGTTTATTTGCGCCAAACCGACAACATTTGCTGGGAAGCAACATCTCAATGGATTGAGGTTATGGTGCATAGAATGGCAGTTTTGCACCTTTTTTTATACATTACAATCAAACAAGCAGTCATAAGGAGGGTTACATCAAATCCAATGGTGATAGATTAGGGAGATGGGAGAAAGCAAAGGAGGTAAATGTGTGGAATTGGATAGAGTAAAAGATGAAGAGACAAATACTTCTCTTACATTGGTGGGTCTAGGATAGTTAACAATGAACATTTATAGCACATAGGAATGCTATGTGGGGGAACAGGATAACAGCGAGGGGTTCCAGTGGTCTTAACGCTCCAGTGAGAGATTGTGCTCTGAGGTGTCTGGAAAAAGGGATTACTCAGACATTCCAGAGGTGTGTTATCGTAGATGCAAAAAGATAATAGACAGGCTCAGTTAAGGTAAAGACTGACCTTTGTCAGGAAAGATACCAGCCTAGGACAAGACTACCTGCCATGACTTCCTTTTGGTGAAGCTTTAATTTCAGGACATCCTGTGTGGTTACTTTTGGTCTCTGAGTTTATAAGACCACCACACAGGCCTCCCCTGAGCTTGTCAAGTTAATATGTGGCTCCTTTTTTGTCCACAGTTACTACCATGGGAAAGTGAAATCACAAGCCCAAAGTGGGAAGAAATGGTCTCCCCAGTTGATAAACAAATACCCATCTGTATTCATTATTTTTCTCTCCTTTATCTCTGTCTCTTCCTCAACCAGTGCTTTGGCAAAGGATTCAAAAGCCATTTTATTTTATTAACATCTGTGACTGCTGGTGCTAATTTTATGTTTGTTAATGTATCTAGTCTTATTTTTACAGTAACATTATAGGACAGGTACTTTCACTGTCTATTTTGTCAGCTCAGAGGCTGTGAGAAGTCACCGAGTTCACTGAGATGGCTGGGAAGGGCTTGAACCCGAGTCTCACTGTCCCCAGAGCCTGCCAGTAACCACCCAGTGAGATTCCCTCTCCTGACACATTAAATAGAATCCATAGAACAAAGCAGTTAAAGTAGTGATACTTTATATTGCATGTTGTTTTCAATTTCCTTAGGGAAGAAGGTGGTGGTCCTGTTTCCACATTGTATTTCCTATCTTGTCAGATGGTCTGTGGCACAGAAACTTCTTCACTTGCTTAGGAAAACATTTGTATTCCATCTGCAATATGTCACCATATGCATTTTCAGAAATTTTTCAAAGTGTTTTTCCTTTTAAGGTCTAGAGCCCTTCAGGATTGGACCCTACACCAACTTTGTTAACATTGGAGAACGCTGTAACGTGGCAGGATCCCGAAAGTTTGCTAAACTCATCATGGCAGGAGCCTATGAAGTGAGCATCTCAATATGACCCTTGAGGCATCTGCTTTTTTTTTTTTTTTTTTTTTTTGCTAGACAGCATGTAAATGAAGCAGCTCTTCGACAGCCTTTGGTTGGTTATTAGCAGAGCTGCTAGCAGGTGTGAGAAGGACTGTGATGTGTGTTTGCAGCAGGCTGGGCTGGAGGGAGCGTACAGCTTTACCAAATTCAAGTGCTCTTGTCATTGTTTGTCAGAGAGTGCTGCATTTGGGCTAGGAAGTGGGGTGAGATGGGAGGGACCCGGGATCTAGCTATTTCTGTTCATTGGGAAGTAGGTTTTAAAATTTGAGAATGCTCTTCATTTTGGCTTCTCACAAATCCTTCCAGGGAAGGGGAAAGCCAAGAAAATTTCAAGTTCTCATGACCACATGAAGCAGTGACTAATGTGGTGTTGATTCTGTTAGCTGTAGACTGACGTAAATATGCAAACACAAAAGAAAGAATAGGCCTTTTTTTGGGAAGTTCACGTAGTCATTTAGTGAAGAGTATTTCTAAGCTCTATCCTTCTGTAGATGAGCAAAATGTAATCCAAATAGAACCCACCTTAAACCTCTGGATAAAGGTTTTTTTTTCCTTACACAAACATGAAGTTAAAAATGGAGGAATTTGGTCTGGGCTTTACTGATTTATCATCAAACTTCTCTCACATGAAGGTTTTACAATCTTTAGGAAATAGATCTTCCAGAAACCACTATCAAAGTGGACTTTGTTTTAATCATGAAGGGCCCAATTATAATCTTGATGCACTGATTACTCCTATGTGGCTCCCTCTGTAGCACGTGGGTAGCGCCTGGGCACCTGGTCCCTGACAGTTCCGTCAATCCTCTTCCCTTCCTCCCTGCTGCTGCTCCTGCCAGTATGCTTCTGTCATGTCCTTCCCAGTGCAGCAGCTTTCACCAGTGACACATTCTGTATGTCGTTACTCAGTCCTCTCTACTTGGGCACCACACTACCTTCCTGTCTGTCACCTGAATGTTCTGGGAGGATTGTTCATGTGTGTTCCCTTCTGAACCCTAGTGACCCTTCGTAGTGTGTAATGTTCTTCAGCTGGCAGTGTTCTATTTATGTTTTGATTTTATGACCATTCTCTGGTGTCCCTTTTTGCTTTCAGTCTTGATAACTTTGATACAGAGAACAGGGCATTTTAGGGAGAAACAAACAGATGGGAGTAATATCTATTGTTTAATACAGTCTTACTCTATGCCAGTCACCGTGCTAAGTGCTTTGCCACATTACTTATTTAATCTTCACAGACCTATAAGTACTGTTGTTATCCTCATTTTACAGATGTGCAATTGAGGACTGTTGTTTCACAGCAAGTAATGATAGACCCCAAGTCCAGCCAGCCCAGCCCTTAACCACTCTTCTCTCTGCCTTGATGACACAGAGGGGGAGGTAGGAGTGGGTCCTCATTTACTTGGAGTTCTCCATGAGTTGGTGATATGTTGAGGATCAGAGAGCGTTGGCCTCAGAAAACTTCCAGTCCTTTTTGCTCAATTTGTACATCTTTAAGAAATCGCTTTGTTTCTCTGAGCAGATTTGGGAAGATTGGACCTACAAGCTGTTATTCTGCGACTCTCATGAAATAGAAAGGGCGGGTATTGGCATCTCTTTTTTCCAGGTCATTTGACCTCTGGTCCAACCAGGTTGCTTGCCATCTTCTCTCTGCATTCTCCAGTCCACCTCCCAGGCCCCTGCTGAAGACCCTCCCTTGGGGAGCTTTCTCCATCCCAGTCTGCTGATACTTCCCCTTCCCAGTGTCCAGGCCATCTCGGCATGTGACTGTCATTCTACGGCAGCTCTGGTAGCTTTGTATATGACTATGTCATATGCCCTCAACAAGGTGTATGGCCTTTAAGAACAAGGATTGTGACTTACACATCTTTTTATTCTTTACTGAATTTAACACATTGCTGATACTGAAAACTTTTTTCGATATGCTATTTTTTGATTTATTTAGTTTTTTATTAAACTTAGTGGGGTGACATTGATTAATAACATCATATAGGCTTCAAGTGTACCTTTCTCTGATTCATCATCTGTACACTGCACTGTGTGCCCACCACCCCAAGTCAAATCAAATTCTGTCACCACATGTTTGACCCTCTTTACCCTTCACTGCCTTTCTGCCCCTTCCCTCTGGTATTCATCACACTGTTGTCTGTGTCTATGAGTTTGTTTTATATCCCACATATGAATGAAAACCTACAGTTCTTAGCTTTTTCTGACTTACTTCACTTAGTGTAATATTCTCAAGGTCCATCCATGTTGTCACAAAAGGCAGTATTTCATCTTTTCTTATGGCTGATTAGTATTCCATTGTTTATATGTACCACATCTTCTTTACCCAGTCCTTTCTCAAAGGACACCTTGGTGTCTTCATGTCCTGACCACCATGAATAATGCGGCAAGGAACATAGTGGTGCATGTATCTTTGCAAATAAATGTTTTTGAGCAGATATCCAGAAGGGGGATTACTGGGTCATATGGTAACTCTGTTTTTCAAGGAACTGCCATATGTTTTCCATAGTGGCAGTACCAGTTTACATTCCCACCAGCAGTGAATGAGGGTTTCTTTCTCTCCACAAGCTCTCCAACACTTGTTATTACCTGTCTTGTTGATAATAGCCATTCTAACAGATGTGAGGTGGTGTCTCGTTGTAGTTTTGATTTGCATTTTCCTAATAGCTAGTGAAGTTGGACATTTTTTCATCTATGTGTTGGCCATTTGTATGTCTTCTTGGTAGAGGCGTCTGTTTAGGTCCTCTGCCTGTTTTTTTTGTTGTTGTTGTTGTTGTTGTTTGTTGTTTGTTTGGAGAGCAAAAGCAAGTTTTATTTGGGTAGATAAAAAGATGCCAGGGCATTGATTCCTGGAGACAGGACCAGGGGTGAGCCTGGGGGAGTTGCTGCTGCCTACTGCCCCCCTGGTTGCAAGTCTCACAGGGTGCTGCTGCGAAAGAAGTCGAAGTGCATGTTCCAGTGGATGCGAGCGAAGGCAAGGGAGTTGTACACCACAGTCAGTTAGTTCCTGGTGTTTTATGTGTTTCTGAGGATGAGTTGTTCCTGGACTTTGTGGTGCCAAATTCTGTCTCCACCTCTTGATTGGGAGGGCATCTTGTTCCTAATATTGTCTGTTCCTGAAGTGCCACAGCATTCATCTCCTTGGGCTCCCTTTCTACTTGTGCTGTCAGTTTTCATTATAATGATCCTCTGCCTGTTTTTTAATTGGACTGTTTGGTTGTTTGGTGTTGAGTTGTATGAGTTCTTTATATATTTTGGGTATTAACCCCTTGTTGGGGATGTTATTTGCAAATCTCTCCCATTTGGTTGGTTGCCTTTTTGTTTTATTGCTGGTTTCTTTTGCTGTGCAGAAGCTTTTTAGTTTGATATAGTCCCATTCATTTGTGTTTTCCTTTACTTTCTTTGCCTTTGGGGTCAAATTTATAAAATATTTTCTAAGTCCAGGGTTCATAAGTTTAGTACCTATGTTTCCTTTGATGTACTTTATTATTTCAGATCTTATATTTAGGATTTTGATCCATTTTGAATTAATTTTTGTACATGGTGACAAGCTGAAATCTAGTTCCATTCCTTTGTGTATGGTTTTCCAGTTTCCCCAGCACCATTTGTTCATGAGGCTTTCTTTCTCTATTGTGTGTTTTTGGCTCCTTTGTCAAAAATTATTTGCCCATATACATGTGGTTTTACTTGTTGGTTCTCAATTCTGTCCCATTAGTCTGTGTGTCTGCTTTTCTGATTTTCAAATCAGGTAGAAATCAGGTAGTTTGATTCACCTGGCTTTGTTCTTTTTCCTCAGAATTGGGTTGGCTATTCAGGGTCTTTTGTGGGTCCATAAAAATCTGATACTTTTTTGTTTTGTTTCTTTTAAAAAATGGCATAGGAATTTTGATGGGGATTGCATTAAATCCTGTATATTGCTTTGGGTAATATGGCCATTTTAACTATGTTGATTTTTCCAATCCGTGAACACGGAGTATCTTTATTTCATTATGTCTTTTTCACTCTCTTTTAAGAATGCTTTGTAGTTTTCTGTATATAGGTCCTTCACATCCTTTGTTTATTCCTAGGTATTTTATTCTTTTGGTTGCACTTGCCAAAGGAATTTTTTAAAATTTATTTTTCTGAAGTTTCATTGTTAGTATATAGGAAAGCAGTGGATTTTGTATATTGATTTCGTGTCCTGCAACTTTACTGTATTTGTTTATTGTTTCTAATAGGGTGTTTTTTTTTTTTGTGGAGTCTTTAGGGTTTTCTATATATAGAATCATGTCATCTGCAAAAATGACTCTTCATTTTCAATTTGGATGCCTTTTATTTGGATGGCTAGGACTTCCAGAGCTGTGTTGAATGAGAGTGGTGAGAGTGGGCATCCTTGTGTTTTTCCTAATTTTTGAGGGAAAGCTTTTAGTTTTTCACCACTGGCTGAGGGTTTGTCATATATGGTTTTTATTATGTAGAGGTACTTTCCTTCCATACCTATTTTATTGAGTGTTTTATTATAAATATAGATGATGTATCTTATCAAATGATTTTCCTATATCTATTGATCATGTTTTTATCCTTTGTTTTGTTAATTGATATGCTAAATTTTATTGTGATCCCTTTGCTCTGTGTAACCTTGGGTTGTTATGAATGACCCTTTTTTGTGGCATATGCTGAAGGGTCTCATGCCTGTTCTATCACAATGATTGCTAAACATTTCTGTTTGGTCTGTTTTGGCTAAGAAAAAATTATCACACTGTGATGTGTACAATGAAGACTTAGAAAATTAAATTGTCTGTTGTATCAATCAGTTAGAAAGCATTATTGAACGTGTTGTCTTGCCCAACATTGTTCGAAGAATGGGAAACACATAAGACCTTTGGATTTCCAAATACTTAAAGTCTGCTTTGAGGAATAAGCTAATAGCTTATGAAATAACAAGGAAATGGTAATTAGTAAACCATGTGATAATGACTATAATTGTTACAGAGGTTTAGAGGCAGCAGATCGTTGTGGAATAAGCAGTGTTTCCCAAAGAATATTCTCCAGAATACCGATTCTACAAGCCATTCCTTAAGTGATTGTAGTGGGAAATGCTGCAGTTTCACTCTGTTCTTGGAGGTTTACAGTATGTAATAGTATGTTAAAGGTTTTGAACATCCTTCTAATGTAAAAACTGGCTGACATTTAACTCATATTTCATGTAACTTCTATTAACAGCCTGCAACAAATGTTCTGCATGTTTTGACAAACACTGAAGAGTTATATACATTTTGGATGGTTTCTCTAAGGACTTTCCTTAGAGATGGGGCTTGACAATATAGATGGAAGGGGCTTGTATTTCCAGCAGAGGGGACAACATGACCTATGACACAGAGGTGGAGATGCACTTGGCTGGGGAGGTAAGAACTTAGGGCCAAGTCTCAGGAGCCTGATCTCCAGGCTGAGGAGTTTAGATTCTTTATGGCAGGAAAGCAGCCCTGGTGGATTCTGGGTAGTGAAATGATGTGATGGGAGGATGTGATTAAGGATAATCTGTGGTAATTGATAGGAGGGGAGCAGGTCCAGAGTCTGTGAGGCTGGCCAGTGGGTGGAGTATCATTTGAAAGGACTGCTCAGGATGACAAGGGATTACTTTGTTAGCCTCTCCTGCCCCACCCTGTACTCATGCTGCTTTCTCTTGCATTCTTTCCTCAGGAAGCCCTGAGTGTTGCCAAAGAACAGGTGGAAATGGGAGCCCAGGTGTTGGATATCAACATGGATGATGGCATGCTAGATGGTCCAAGTGCAATGACCAGATTTTGCAACCTCATTGCTTCTGAGCCTGACGTTGCCAAGGTTGTACAAAATTTTTATTCATCAAAGGCATTTACATGTCATTCTGTCATTCATTTAACTTTGTCATTTGTCCCATTGATCTGTCATCTCATACACTGGTTTTCTGTTTTCCTGTGTCAAAAGCCCAGTGGTTTTGATTGTTAGTTTTCTTGCTTAATGTTAGCCTTATGATAAAAACCAGACTTCTGAGAGAGATGTGACTTCAGCTTGGCCCTTTTTCAAGGCTTCTATAATTGCTCACAAGAATTGTTAGTCTCCTTTGATGTCTGGATAGACTAGGAACCCACTTTTTGCATCTCTGAAAGATACTCTTACCCTTCCTACAAAATCATTAGTTCCATTCCTGCAGTAGATAAAAGAACTCAGCTAATCCTTTCCTTATCATGGCAAGAAGAGACCTTTGTAGGTTTATTACAGTAAAACAAAGTCACAAAACAAGATTAAATCAAGGTATTTTGTCAGCTTTTACATTTGTTCTTTAAAAGATGAAAATTAATTTTTGTGTCAGTCTTTTAAAATTTTTTTATTTTATTTATTTTTATAAAGTGGGGGAGGGATGGAGAAAGAGAAAGAAAGGTTGATCAGTTGTCTCTCATGTACATGCCAACTGGCACAGAACCTGCAACCAAGGCATGTGCCCTGACCAGGAATTGACCTGGCAACCTCTTGCTTTGTGAAAGATGCCCAACCAACTGAGCCACACTTGTCAGGGCAGGCTTTTTAAAAATTTTAGATGGATTCTAAAAACTTTAAAAATCTCACTTTATCTTTGTACTGTTGAATTTGAGATGTGGAGTGATTTTTGAAGTTCTTTTTTAAAAGAACTCTCCTACTGAAACCAGAAAAGCAGGCATTGGTGCTGCCTGTTACCTACCAGACTCAGTACGTGGAGACAGGGATTGAATCTTTGTGGGCGCTTTATTCAGATGGCCAGTGATCTGAGAAGACAGTGGGTTTGAAACCTAACAAACCATCTTAAATTTCATTTTCAACCAAACCTTTTTATAAGGAGAAGAAAAGTGTAAGTAAGGGGATTGAAATTCAGGGAAAAAGTTAATCAGATAAAAAGCTGTAGCATTCTTTCATTTTTGTCCTGGGCAGAGGGCTGGGTGTCTCACCCTGGAGCACAATGGTTTAGACACCATCTAGATTGCTTGCCATCCTCCTGAGACACAAGGTGGAACTGCTGGTGGTCTCCTGGAATCAGGGTGGGTCATGCCTTCAGTACCTGAGACATTAGCTTTTTCCATATACTGATCACTAAGCTTATTAGCTATTAGCTGAAACAAAATTTTCCAACACTTGAACTCCCATCACTAGTGTGTTAGGAGAATAGGGCTGTCAGTTTTCTTAAGAAGTTTCAGCAAATGCTTAAGTTGGACATCTTTTTCTAGTAGTCAGTGAATTACATTAACCCTTCCTTCACTTTTGTCTTAAAACTTCTCATTAAGAAATCTTATAATGGCCCTGGACACATAGCTCAGTTGGGTAGAGCATCATCCCAACATGCCAAGGTTGTGGGTTTGATCCCTGGTCAGGGTACATGCAAGAGTTGACCAATGAATGCATAAATAAGTGGGACAACAAATTGATCTCTCTCTCTCTCTCTGCCCCTTTCCTCTTTTTCTCTTAAATTGAAAATTGAAAAAGAAGCCTTATCTCTTCTGTGGGATTAAATGTTTTGATAATATAAGGTGCAGAGAAATTAAATGACTTGCTCAAAGTCAGAGCAGTTGTTTGTCATCTGCATAGCAGGAAGAGGGCTGTGCCAGGAGCTGGAAGACCCACCTTGGAGTCCCCTTACTTCAGTCAGTGATCTGTCCCTGTAAGAACAATGTAAGAATGTCCAAACTGTAGAGAATTTTTATGACTTTACTGAGCCAAACCGAGGACTTATGCTGGGGAGCAAAGTCTCAAATGCTCCAGAGAATAACAGTTTGCAGTTTCTTTTGTACATTTCAGTATAAGGAGAGGGAATATAAGGACAATCACATGGAGACAGGAGAAAGCAGGTTCAGGATTAGATTACAGGATAGTTAATAGGGTTATGTGCTCTTGAGCGTGGTTATTCCAAAGGTGTGTTAAGTTGGATGCGCGGAGTTTGCTTAAGGCAAAGATAAGCTTTTACTAAAGAAGTTATATGCTTGGGGTGTGACTACCACCGTGACCTGTTTAGTTAGAAATTTATGATCAGGTCACCCAGTGAAGCTACTTTCCATAGAACCCTCTTTTCATCTACAGACCCTAAGTTTCCTTTCTCATCTCTGAAATGGGCATAATCATACTGGCTGACTTACAAGTTGTAGAGATAAAATGCCTTGTTAACTGTGAAGGATCCCAAGGAACTTAAGGCATTATTAATTAATTAGTGTCTGATTGCTGCAATGATTTTTCTTTCTGATTCTTTTCTGATTTTGACCTACTAAAATTTATTTGGGACCAAAGTTTGAACAATTGGGGTATGCTATAAAAACATAAGACCTGCAAGGTCTGGACACCAAATGGCTAGCAAGCGCTTTAAAACATTGGCCTGATGCCATCATTGCGTTGACCTTTTTCCTAGCACACCTGTCATTACCAGTATGCCAGGAAGGCGCTAAATGCATGAACTCCTTGTTCTGTTTTGTTCTCCTTAAGTATGAGCTACTTGCCCTGGGACCCTTTTCCTGAATCTCCCTTCTCTTGTCTCTCTGTCATACATATGTTTTCATGGTGTCCTGTGCTCTAGCATTTTTGCACTTTATGTCATTATTTGTTTAAACATTTAACTTTTATAAGTTCAGGGGAGCCAGGGCCTGGCCTGTCTAGCCATTGTCCCGAATTCAGCATGGGACACAACATGTTGTCACTTAATCATTTATTAAATGATCAGCGGCCCTGGTCCTTCTCTGAAGTTCTCTTACTTTTCCTGGAATAAGAGGCACGAATGCACGGGGAGTAATGAGCCTGTTGTCATTGTGCGTTCCGATTCTGTCCTTTATTTTAGTTATACGCATGGTTTGAATATTACATCTACTTTTTTTTTCTAGTCAGGAACTTGATTTTCCAAAGGGAAGATTGAATTTTAATAACGTGGCTGGAGGGTTGTTCCCAAGGGCATGAGACCACATATTAATCCTGAGTCAGGTCAGGGATATGGGAATCCGAGTGAGGGGCTGACCTCACAGTAGAGGTGCTTGTGAGTAGGAATGGATACCTAAGCCGGTGAGCTGACCTCTAGGATTCCATTCTGATGTCTGGCTGTGATCTTTGAGTTAGAAATTTCAGGCACTCCATGCATGTGGTCTCTTGTAAGACTGGAACAACTGCAAGTATTTGGGGCTTTAAGAACAGGTCCATTAAAGTCCTATCTCTGTGACACTATCATTTGTTTATTGTTCTCCTGCAGAAGAAATGGGGACTGTTTGAGAGTCTTTAGACTCCCAAATTGGTGGTGACTTGTCATCTTTCTGTGATTTTCCGCCCTTGCGATTTCAGGTGCCCTTGTGCATCGACTCTTCCAATTTCACTGTGATTGAAGCTGGCCTGAAGTGCTGCCAGGGCAAGTGCATCGTCAATAGCATCAGCCTGAAGGAGGGGGAGGAGGACTTCCTGGAGAAGGCCAGGAGGATCAAGAAGTTTGGTGCTGCTGTGGTCATCATGGCTTTTGACGAAGAAGGACAGGTGAGTGGTTTTTTTGACCAAGCTCCATTTTGTTACCCAGACTAAACAAACTGATGGAGAAGAACTGACTCTAAAACAGCCATCTGTGTGTGTGTGTACTACAATACCATATATCCACACATACTTGTATCTGTATATGAAAATTTGATCTATAATAAAGTCTTTGTGCCAGTTGAGAAAGGAATTATTCAGTAAATGCTATTAGAACAACTGACTATGGGTTTGGAAGAAAATGAAGTTGGAGCCATATTACTGTTTCCCACCATATACTAAAATAAAATCTGTATCAGTTAAAGATCTAAGTGGATCAAACAAAATTCTGAAGACTGTATGGGAAAACATTCATCTAAACTTGGGAAGGCAAAAAGAAAACTGATAAAGCTCTCAATAGAAAAAAGTAAAACTCTGGCCCTGGCCGGTGTGTCTTGGTTGCAGTCTTGTCCTGTAACTGAAAGTTTGTTGGTTTGATTTAGTCAGGGCACACACCTAGGTTGCAGGTTCGATCTCCACTCTGGGTGCATATAGGAGGCAACCAATCAATGTTTCTCTCTCACATTGATGTTTCCCTCTCTCCCTTCTCTCCCTTTTCCTCTCTCTAAAAGCAATGAAAAAATGTCCTTGGGTGAGGATAAAAGAGAATTGTAAAACTTTGGCGAAAGTCGTGGTGCTGTTTTTAATAGATAATTTACAGAAGAAGAAATACAAATAAACAGTAAACCTCTATGAGAAGACACTACATTTTGTAGTGATTAAAGAAATTTAAAAAAGAAACTTATTAAATTTAAGAAATTTATTAAATTTTAAAAAATGAAAAGATTGATTAATGGCAACTCTTAATGTCTCTGCCATGGACTAAGTAAGGGGCCATAGGAAGCCTCGAACACAGTGATAGTTCAACTGCATGATGGATGTGTAGAGATTATTGTTTTGTTGTTTTACAACTCACAGTACTTTCACAAATATTTCCATATCCAATATTTAACTTAAAACAATACTTTAAAACTCATGCACTGTGATTTAGCCCCTCCTGGGAATCTTGTAATAGATGGAATAGGTAAGGGTATGTGCTCATATTCATTGTAGCATTGTGGTGGGAAAAATGGAGAGTACTCCAATGTCTCTTGATAGGAAAACGTTTCAATAGAGTAAATACTGCGCAGCAGTGGAGAACGAGGTGGCAGAACCATGCCTGTGGTAAACTGAGTGAAAAACAAGTGACTGACCTGGGCGTTGCATAAAAAGTGTTTACATGGCTATACCTGTGTTTGTATCAGTGGAGAAAAAGTCTGTAGTTGTCAACAGGAGGGCAGGGATGGTCTCAGATGGGGACACACTCCTTATTTTGACAGGTGGTGGGATTTTATGCCCTTTCTCTTTTCTGTTTTTTGTATTTTTAAAATGAAATAGTTTTTAACAAAAATGTTACTGTTTTTGTACAGAAGATATATTTTCATCTTGAGAGAAGTCCAAATTAGAAGGCTGCAAAAAAGAGATAATATTGATAAAGAACATTTATTTGAACCTTTATTTTTACCAAGTAGGCATACTACACATGTAAAATTAGAATTTTCCTCCCAAAACATAAATGCTGGGTATATATATAACAATTTGGAATTGTTATATTCCAAAGCACAAAGACATTGCCTGATTCACTGCTGTCACACAGGTCCAAGTGCTGTGCTTTAAGGCTGGGAGTCTGGCATGGCTCACCAGGGTCTGTGCTGCAGGGCTGGGGCTAGATTCCAGGGCGGGGGCAGGGAAGAGTGGGGTGTGCTAGAAAAGGTGGTCTTGTAACGCCCCTCTGAGAAGAGAATATTGGAAAACCTGAATAAAATAAGCCATTTGGCATTTAGGAAAAGAACAAAAGAGTTTCTAGCGAGTTGATAATTTTGTGTAAATAAGATTAGGTGATCCTGTAACCCTTACCCCCCCCCCCCTCCCGACTCAGAATGTTGGCATCTACCCACCTTAGCTAATATGGGTTTTACTCTACAGATTATGGTTTCCTTGTATTCCAGTATATATGTGTTCTGTTACTTAGTGTATTATTGAATGAAATTGCGATTTCAATTTTTAATATTATTTATGCTGTTATAGTTGACCCAACTTATCCTCCACCACTCAGCCTCCCCCTGAGCCCTCAGGCAATCCGCACACTGTTGTTCATGTCCATGGGTCATGCATAGATATTCTTTGCTCTGTTCCCTGTGCTGTATTTTACATCCCCATGGCTATTCTGTGACTACCAGTTTATATTGATACTTCTTAATCCCTTCACTTTTTTCGTGCATTCACTTTTTTCCTGACCCCCTGCCATCTGGCAACCATCAAAATGTTTTCTATACCTATGATTCTGTCTCTATCCTGCTTGTTTATTTTATTTGTTAGAGTCAGTTGTTAATAGATATATATATTTATTGCTTCTTTATCATTCATATTTTTTAATCTTCTTTTCCTTTTTCTTAAAAAAGACCCTTTAATATTTCATATAATATTGATTTGGTGGTAGTGACTCCTTTAGCTGTTTCTTGTCTGAGAACTCTCTACATGTCCTTTGACACTAAATGATAGCTTTGCTGGGTAAAGTAATCTTGGTTGTACGTCCTTGCTTTTCATCACTTTGAATATTTGTTGCCAATCCCTCATAGCCTGCAGTTTCTTTTGAGAAATCAGCTGGTGGTCTTATGGGAGTTCCCTTGTAGGTAACTAACTGCTTTTCTCTTGCTGCTTTTGAGAGTCTGTTTTTGCCTTTAACCTTTGCCATTTTAATTATGATGTGTCTTGTTGTGGGCCTTTTGGATTCATCTTGTTTGGGACTCTCTCTGCTTCTTGGACTTGTATGTCTATTTCCTTCACCAGGTTAGGGGAGTTTTCTGTCATTATTTTTTTGAATAGGTTTTCAGTTTCTTGCTCTCTTCTCCTTCTGGTACCCCCATGATGTGCATATTGGTGTGCTTGAAGTTGTTCTAGAGTCTCCTTACATTGTCCTCAATTTTTTGGATTCTTTTTTCTTGCTGTTCTGATTGGCTGTTTTTACCCCCTTATTCTCCAAGTTGCTAATTTGATTTGCAGCTTCATCCACTGTACTGTTGATTCCCTGTAAGTTGTTCTTTATTTTAATAAGTTTATCTGTTTCTGACTAGATCTCTTTTATGCTGTTGAGGTTCTCACTAAGTTCATTGAGAATCCTTATAACCAGTGTTGCTTGTCTCCATTTTGTTTAGTAGTTTCTCTGGATTTTTGTTCTGTTCTTTCATTTGAGCCATGTTTCTTTGTCTCCTCATTTTGGCTGTCTCCCTGTGTTTGTTTCTATGTATTAGGTAGAGCTGCTACATCTCCCAGGCTTGGTAGAGTGACCTAATATAGTAGTGAAACCAGAAAAGTTGGTGTTCGTGCTGCCACCAGAACCAGTAAATAGAAAGATGATTGAAATCTTACGGGTGCTTTATTCAGATGCTGGTGATCTGAGAAGACGGCAGATTATGTACCCTCAAACCTTCTTAACATTTCATCACAAGCCAACGTTTTTATAAGGAGAAGAAAGGGTAGGTAAGAGGTTTGGGAAAAAAAGTTAATCAGCTAAGAATTGCAGTCTGGTGGTGATTTTCTGGTACTTCTTTATCTGTTGATCAACAATTCTTTATCTGTGTGCGCTCCCTGGAATACATTAATCGCTCAGATACCATCTCTGTGGCACCAAAGTTGAATTGTTTGTCTTCTGGAGTCTCCTGGAACAACAGCTTTCCACCTGCATTAATCACTTAAACCTATCAACTGTCGCTAAGGCTGAAGTCTTTAACTCTTGAGTTCCCTTATCATTCTCCCCACTGTTAGTTTTTAATTATCTTCTTTCTCTAAGATTACTTTTTAAAAAATATATATTTTATTTATTTTTACTGAGGGGAAGTGAGGGAGAAAGAGAGGGAGAGAAACATCAGTGTGTGGTTGCCTCTCATGTGCCCCCTACTGGGGATCTGCTCTGTGACCCAGGCATGTGCCCTGACTAGGAATCGAACCCGCAACCCTTTGGTTTGCAGGCCAGCGCTCAATACACTGAGCCCACCAGCCAGGGCTCTAAGATTACCTTAATTAAAGAAATACAAACCAAAACAAACATAAAAGCAGATACGATTATTTAAAAATCATTTTGCTGTTGTATAAACAGTCCTTCCACATATTAGAAACCATTTTGCCATCAGTTTGATATGATTAAAGGCATAAGATACGTTAGTGGTGGTGTTGCAGTTCATCTAAAACAGTTTCTGGTATAGTTGACAAAAGTTGCATATTTTATATCTTGGACTACATTAGCATTTTTAGAGTTACCATAGGTTCCTGTTAATCTTTCCAGAGGAGTAAAAACACTGTAAGACGTGAAATGAAAGTCTGTTCAACATAGATTCCAGTCTACTCTTCTAGTTGCTGTCTGGGGGATCCTGTCTCCCAAGACTTGAGTAGCTCCTTATCTCCAGGTTCAAAGGAATGTTACGAACCTATGAGGGAGAGAGCTCCAGTACACCTAAGGTCATTAATCACAGCTAGGATCTGACTTAAATGCTGTACATAGCTCTTTATTTTCATTTCTTACCTACTTACATATCTCTCACCCCAAGCAAAGCCTGAAATGGTTGACTGTACACAATTTCATAAGGACGCAATTGAATCCCATTTTGAGGAGCCACCCTTATTCTGAGCAGGGCACCAGGCAAAATTTGATCCCAATGGAGATGAGTTTCTTGACAGTTTGGCTGTATCTTTCTTCAAGGTGTGATTCGTCTTCTCTGCATTCCCAGAAGCCTGAGGTCTTTATGCTGTGTGGAGTCTCCACTTGATGCCTATAAATTTACTAATATTCCGTGTAATTTCTGAAGCAAAAGCATCTCTGTCATTGCTCTGGATAGTGCTGGGTAGGCCAAAGTGAGGAATTATTTCCCTCAGTAGGGCTTTCATTACCTTTGAGAATTTCTCAGCTCTGGTAGGATAGGCCTCTACCCATTCTGAAAATGTGTGACTAACAAGTGTTTTCACCCTTGGGCCCTCAGTGTCTGGATAAAGTCTGTTTGCCAGTCCTCAGACACTGTCCTTGGTACTGTTTCCCTTTTTTCTTCTAATGGGGATCTTTCTTGCAGTTGTTCTTTTGGCACACAACACACCTGGCTCTATCATTTTCCATATGGCTTTAGAAATTCCAGGACCTGTGAGCCATAGTTTAATATAGCTGGTTAACGAGGCCCTTCCATACTTAGTGGCCTCATGCAAATGCTTCTCACGACTGCCTCCATTAAATGTTTAGGAAGCAATATAACTCCTTTCTTATTTTTTCATTTACTATCGAGGACATCATCAAAACCCTAGCTCCTAGCTTTCTCTAAGTCTGCAGTAGCATATTCAGGGTTGAATTGTGACAAGTCTAGAAAAGGTACCAAAGGCATTAATTATAAATGTTCTTTTAGCAGCCTCTTTTGCTGTTTGATCGGCCAGATTGTTTCCTCTGGCCACTTCAGTGTCCTCTTCCTGATGCCCAGGGTAGTGTGTAACAGCCACCTGTAAAGGTACCTGAACAACTTCTAATACATTAAAATTTCTGTTGCATGCTTAATTTCTTTTTTATTGGAGGTTAATAGTCCTCTTTTCCTCCCAATACATATTGCTCTCTCTTAAATCTCTTCTGCTAGAATAAATGTTATCAATTATTTCAGCACAGTCATACATTAGCATGGCTGAGTCAGGCTCCTGGAGAAGGGAAGCAGGATTTAACTCAGTTACAGTTTTAAATTGTTTGGTACCTGCTCATTCTCCAGCAGTGAGCCACAAATTTCCTTTTCGCTCCAGCAGACTCAGCACTGGGTAGGGTGCATAGATGGTAATAGGATGACTCAAGAAAAGCTTTTCAGCTTCCTGTAAAGCTCACATGTGGCTGTCACAGCTCTCATGCAGGCTGGTCACCCCTGGGCAGTGTGATCCTGTTTTCCTTCTATTTTCCTATTTTGGCACTCACTCTGCTCATCTGTTTCTAGATATATTTTAAGGTAGAGCCAGTGGGGTTTGTTTTCACCATCAGCTGTGGGTTATGAAAGAAAGACGAGTCAGGGATAATTTCAGGGGTCTTTGGTTAGAGCAGTTGAAAGGATGGGAGACTGAGAGAAGCAGATTTGGGGTGGGTAAGGACGGACCATGGTTATGGCAGCACGTGGAGTGTGCAGTTGTTCAGGTGATTCTGGGTTTCATGGGCACAGTCTGGCCTGGAGATAGAATCCCTTTCCTTGGGCATGGTCTGTATGTAGATGGTGTTTAAAGCAGGGTGACAGAGCTCAGCAAAGCGGTGGCTCCAGTGAAGGGGCCATTGGACTGAGGAAGTGTGGGAGCCATTGTGCTCGAGGGTGGAGAGAAGAGGAGGCCCATCATGGGGGTTGGGAGGAGCAGCCCATTTGGTAGGAGAGGGGCCAGAAGGGAGGGTTCGCATGTCTTGTGAGTGAAAAACAAGCTTCCAGAAGGGCTCGATGAGCTATTTTAAAGAGCTGTGGGTAGATCTGGTTGAGGCAGCCAAGAATTTACCACTGGATTTAGAAATGGGGTAGTGAGTGCTGTCCTGTTTCCAAGGAGACGAAAGCTTAATTGGAGTGGGTTCAAGAGAGGATAGGAGAATTGGAGCCAGCGGGTGTAAGTGACTTTTTTGAAAAAAATTACTGTAAAGAAGAAGAGAGAAATAGAGTGGAAACCAGAGGTGGATACAAGGTGAAGAAAGGATGTGTGTGTAGACAGATGATGTGACAAAACTGTTTTGTAAGCTGCTAGGAATGATCCGGTAGAGAAGCGGGGGGCAGCTGCTAGGTCCCTGCCCTTGTGAGCTGAGCAGGGTGGCAGTCAGTGTGTGCTAGAGGAGGGAAGCGGTTTGCTCATGATGCTGGAAAGAAGGCTGGCAGGCAGGGGGCGAGAGCACAGATGGCAGGCAAGCCGGGAACTGCTGGGTTTCAGTCTGATGGGTATTTTCTCAGTGCAGCAGGACACAAGGTCAGCTCTGAAAGAGGACTGGTGTGGGCTTGAGGGATCTGCCTGCTTAACCTGAGTGTGAGGTGGAAACTCTCCCACAGGAAAAGGTGAGCCTTGCCTATGTTTATAAAAAACACACACACCCTCTGGGCTCGATTTTCAGTGCCTTTGGTCTGGGGTAAGACTAGGCTTCTGTAATTTTAAAGCCTTAGAAGTGATTCTCATGTAAACTTTGGTCAAAACCACCAGCAGTTCATCTTATTTAGTCCTCCTAGCTGCCACCTGGGGTAGCTGTTGTCCTGTTTACTGTGAGCCAAGGTCAAATGTCCAGGAGGAGACAGAGCCTAGTTGAAGACTGATACAAGCGTCCCCGACTTGGGTTATCCCCATGGTTTGTCTGTGAGTATGCTGGTGCTGGATCTTGTCAGAGAGTGGCTTTCCCCATTTAGATCAGAATGTGCCCACAAATAACGGTGTAGGGAAAAACTTTTAACTTGCCAGTTATGAAAGAAATGCAAATCAGAGTGATATTAAAGTAATGTTTCATTCCTCCAGGCTGGTGACAGTAAACTGAGAAGTGCACAGGCTCTGTGCCAGTGCCACAGCACTCACTCCACAGAGAATCTGCCTCCCTGTGGGGTGCTGCCTGGCCTGGGACAGTGCTAGTGGACGACTCTGTAACACCTGCCAGGAGAGAATGACATTGGTATCCTTGACGCTGATGGTCTCATTTCTGAGAAATTGTTTCAATAAAAGGGTTTAGCAGCACAAGAATGCTATATGTGTAAAGTTTTCTCACCATCTTTATTGAAGGTATAACCACCTAAATGCCCAACTGAAGAGAAATTGGTTACTTATGTTACATTACTCTTTTAGAATTGTAAATAAAAATAGTAATTATGAAGATTATCGAGCAGCATGATAGTGCTTACAAATCTAAATTAAGAATATAAAACCAAAAATTAGGTAGACACTGTATATATGGCTATATTTAACTACATTTGATAAAGACTAGCAAAATGTTATAAAGAAGACAACTGTTAGAGTAAGATGGAATTAAAGATGCCTTTTTAAAGACTCCTTTTCCTAATTAAAATAATTTCCCTATGTTTATAGACATACATGCTCATTATAGAATTGTGGTATTGAAAATTATAATGACCAAACCAAAAGAAATCATATACTTGCAAAGTTCAGAAACCAACAATACGGATATTTTGGTATTAAGGCCTGTCCTCTCTCCATTGAGTTCAACTGGTGATTTACTTTGCTTCCATGATTCCACTGCTGATAAGGAGAAAGCAGCTCTTTGAAATGAAATCCACTGTTGTGGCTAAACAAAGCAAGGAACTCACACTTCCCTTGTTTTACTGTCTGGCTGCGGATCTTGGTTTATGGTTATGATCCATGTTACAGACACAATGGCAAGGTCAGAGCCAGCTATGCAGAGGGGCTGGGCTTGAGACTTCTGGATTAAAAGGCAAATAGGAGTCATTTCTATGTTTTTTGTTGATGTTATTTTGATCACCTGTTATTTTTAACTCTAAATACAAAATACAGAACACCTTTATTGTTGAAATTTCTGTGGAAAGAATAACTTTATCACTACTCTATATGTGATTTTCCTTTACTAACTGAAATGATTATTTTCATATGACAGTTTTTGATAAGGTTTCCTAGAAATATAATTATCATATAGTAATAGATTGCATTATTTTTTGTGTGCATAAGTGTAAAATTATATCAAAGAATAATCAGTGTCATTCTGTAAAGGCATCCATTAAACTCAACACATTTTCCTATGTTAAAATTATTTGAAAATAAGTTTCCAGTTTATGGAGAAATAAAGCCCCATTGGGATATTGATTAAAATTTAATTAATTTTAACCTAGAAAAGAACGAAGAATCGGTATCTTGGCCCTATTCAGATTTGTCATTCAGGAATATGCTCTGTCTTTCTGATTTCTATTCAATCAAGTTTTATAATTTTACTTAAATAGGAAAGCTCAAGATCATTCCTAGGTATTTTGTGTTGTTTTGTTGTTGTGACTGGCTTATGTTTTTTAAAATATATTTTTCCTTTCAGTAGTGATTTTTAGATTTTTATTTTATAACCAGCCTTTTCCTTGAATTTTGATAAGTGGATACTGTTTTTTAGTTGAATATGTTGTGTTTTCCAGTATGGTATACACCATAGGGTTATTAATAGTTCTAGGGAACTGAAGGCAGTAGTTCTTAGTTTTCCCTTTATTTTTACCTTGCTGTAGGTAATGAACCCAAACCTAGATGATTTTCACATTCCTCCTCTGACACTCTGAACTTTGTGAAAATCTGACATTTTTGCATTTTAGGAGCCTCCTTTGCAGTGACTAGGGGAGGTCACCCCTCCCTGGTGGAGGTTGCATAGTTGAGCGTGTCTGTTCTTGGGCTTTCTTTGTCCGAGCAAATTTAGTTTTAAACTGCTTCATGTGTAGGAAACAGACGCATCCAGGTTCCCTCAGAGGGGGCAGGGGTCTGAGGCACATATCTGTCCTTGGTCCCCAGACCCAGGCCTGGTGTCAAGTTGTCTGGCAGGAGCCACAGCAGAGCATGCAGTTAGTGTGCCTCCTTGTCTGTCTGTCTCTGTCTCCTTCCCTCTCCACCACACATCTATGGAGCAATATGGGAGAGTGGAGAAGACCAGGGGGCACACAGGAGGAAATGACACGGGGGACTCCATTGGCCCTGAGTCTGAGGAGGGTGGAGAGTGACTGGGGGTTGAGTCTTACTGCCGTGGGTGCTCTTCTTTGTAGGACCAGTGTTTTGAAGAGCCGTACCAATGCGATTTATGCTCACGACCTAAGGCCCATCCCTGTTAACCAGCTGTGGAGGGGGAGAGCACATACGTATCCTTGAAGCCATGTGGGTAGTCCTTCAGGGAGGTCCCAGAGAGCTCTGGCAGTGTGGCCAGGGTGGTGGCTCAAAGCTCTGCAGGGGGTGCGGGGGAGACTTGCTTGTAATTTGTCCTTTAGTAGTGTTTGAGTCTTTGTCACGTGTATGTATTTTTAAGAAACCTATTTATTAATATACCATGCATGTGCTTGTAAGATTTGATTTTTGTAGAAGCAGTGTAGCTGTTGTGCTGGTGAAAACTCAAAGGGACTTCAAACCAGTTCCTCCTTTGAGATAATTTGATAAATGTTGAGAAGGTACTTGGTGTTTGGATTTTTATGAAATCCAAGCATTGGTACTGAAATACCAGTGTGCCTCTGTTTTCGTAGATAACACTATTTTTCTGCTTAAATTACAATCAATTGTTCCTTTTTCCAGGCGACAGAAACAGACAGCAAAATCACAGTGTGTACCCGGGCCTACCATCTGCTTTTGAAAAAACTGGGCTTTAATCCAGATGATATCATATTTGACCCGAACATCCTCACCATTGGTACTGGGATGGAAGAACACAACTTGTATGCTGTTAATTTTATCAATGCAACAAAAATCATTAAAGTAAGTATGGGTATTTTCTCTCTCCTATTAAAGATGTCAAATTGACTGCATGGCTGTGGTGAATAGTTTGAATATCATGTATATACGAGTACTTACTGGCTGGGAATGTTGATATTCTTGTTCTTAGGTAGTAAAATGGTTTTCTGAAATTTAGGACCCTTTATTATTCCTTTTTTATGTGTTATTTTAAATTGTGAAATATACTGCAGAATATATAAAAATAGAATAACAATCATAAAGCATATAATAGCTCTCATTTAGGTCATGAGTAGAACATGGCTATGGCCTGTATCTCTTTCTGGTTATACCCTCATCCTGAGTTTTGTTGCTTTTTCTTTATAACTTTTATCACTTGTATTTGTATAGTCAACCTGAATTAGCCATTGATTCTATATTTGCATATTCACCTCCTCACCAAATTTTACCTGTGACCCCAAATCAATACTCATGGGGCCTTTGCAGTTCTTCCTGGCCTGTCCTTATGCAGAGTGGCTCCACCCACCTTTTCCTGGATGAGGCCAACCAGTACACACAGTCTGGTTTTTGTTTCAGCGCTCGTTCTGTAAACAAGTGTCCTTTTCATGGACCCAAGTATGATGATTTTGTGCCGTACTTGCCAGTTTTTGAGTTTTTTTCTAGGGGGTGTATTCCTCTCTGTAAAGGGTCCCCAGGCACAGGGCTGCAGTACTGTCTGTGCTTCTGAGAGACAGAAGGCGAGAAGTGCCTTGTGGAGCAAACACAAACACAGGTGTTAGAGAGACTTTGTTTAGATGTGGGTCGTGATGCTGTTGGCTGTGAGCTCAAGGTTGGTGAATCAATGATATGTATTAAACAGATGTCCTGAAATGGAAACACATGTAAAACAAGATCACAGATTGATCAGTTGATGGACATTTGGGACCAGTGGGGCAAAGGAACCCCTATGTTTCCTCAGGAGCAGTGGTTTTCAGTGTTCCCCAAGTCAGTGTTTCTGGTCACTTGAGAGAACTTAATCACCACAAATAATGAGAATCACTGTATAAAGAGTTATAGCTTAGTTTTCCCTGTTTCTGAGCTTAAATCTTAATATTTTCCTTACTCACCTTCATTTTAAAGATTGATCAGAGTATAGCTATACTTTGTTAATGTATAACGTTCCGTCGTGGGACTCTTTCACAGTTAACTCTTCTGCTGTTGATCGGCATTTGGTTGGTCCCAGTGCTGGGATATTGTGAGCAGTGCTGCTGTGAACATTCCTGTATGTGTAGCTTGGGCACACGTGCATGAGTGTCTCTGAAGTGTGTGTCAGGAATCAGGATGGTCGGGTCCCAGCAGATCACTGAAGCATCTCCCACTCAGGCAGTTTGTATATCAGCCAGCGGTTCCACGAAGATGCTTGATATTGGTACAAGGTGTGATGGGAGCCTCGAACTTGAACCTTTTACTTTACACTTTTATATATAAAAGCATAAGGGATGTGCTTGTTCCTTTTGGCAAAATAGGGGAACCTTTTCACATTTAAAATTTTTTTGCTAGGAAACATTACCTGGAGCTAGAATAAGTGGTGGTCTTTCCAACTTGTCCTTCTCCTTCCGAGGAATGGATGCCATTCGAGAAGCAATGCATGGGGTTTTCCTCTATCATGCAATCAAGGTATGGTGAAACACCTGTTTCCCTGGAAACCAGGTTTTGCCTAGGGCAGGGGTTTGTAAGCCTGAAGACCAACCCTGGCCTGCTGCCAGTTTCTGAGCATAAAATCATACTAGAGCAATGCCACAGCCACTCGTGTATTGTCTGTGGTGTGTTTACTTGACAGCAGCAGTGCTGAGTCCTGGAGACAGAGACCATGGCCTAAAGTGTTTTCCACCTGGCCCAGAGTTTGCCGACTCCTAATTGCGAGTGTCACTGGGAATTCTCACTTTGCTTTGTCTTGCCCTTAGTTTGGTATGGACATGGGGATAGTGAATGCTGGAAGCCTTCCTGTATATGATGATATCCATAAGGAACTTCTCCAGCTCTGTGAAGATCTCATCTGGAATAAAGACCCTGAGGCCACCGAGAAGCTCTTACATTATGCCCAGGTAGTGCAAAGGTGTTCTGATGGGTGGCTTTCCTGTCTTTGAATTTATTGCTCATGTGTGGGTGTTAGACCTTCATTGTAGATTAGAAGCAAGAATCTAAACACTCTTAGGATCATTGAAGATTTTTACAGAGAACTCCAGGGGAGGTGCTCTAGTGAGGGTAAGGAAGGACAGATGGAGTCTGCTTGGTGTTCTGAATTTATGTTTCAATCTATTTTAAAATATAAAATTGATTTTTCTTATATCAAAGTCACACAATTCTAGAAAATTTACGAAATACAGATAAACAGAAGAAGGAAATAAGAACTTGTAATCCTACTACCCAAAGCCAGATACTGTTGAGAGTTTGTTATAACCTTGTTGTCATGGTTCTTTGTTTGTTTTTCCAAAATGTGTACTCATAGGTATGTCTGCACACATACACACTCCTTTTTTACAGAAATAGAACTATACCCTAGATGCTTGTTTGGTAACCTATTTAGTGGTATACTGGGAACATCTTTCCATTGTATTAGACATTTTTCTACCTCACAATTTAAATCGGCTCTTTCGGATTTTCTTACATGGCTGGAATTACCTGGTTCCACATGTTTACATTTGTACACCTGTTTATGTTAGGGTCTCCTCCATCTGTATCAGGGTTCTGTAGTTCAGGGCTTGAGGTATGTTACACATTTATTCAAAAGAGATGTGAGAACAATTATAGTTAATCTAAAAATTAGTTCTTTGTCTCCTACTTATTCTGTGTTGGGCAGTCCTAGGTACATTAAATGTCGATCATGGGTGCTGCTTCCTAGAATTCAGTTTAAAGAAGGATGAGATCTTTACCTCAAAAAACCTTAGTTTTATATTTACTTCAGAAAGTTATGGCAAAGGAAGACGTTTTTCTCCTATTGGCTGGGAAAGTGGTAGAATGCTTTTATGTATATTGCCACCTTTGTTAATGTTTTCCATGTTAAAAGAAATTCTTTCCTCCTCCATCAAAGAGCATTCATTTGTTCTGTAAGAAGGGTAGGACGATTTAGGATGAACTGTATTGTTGATTCGCTAGCCTAATGGTGGCACACTTTAGATTTCTGAGACTGCTCGTGATAGCCTTCTGCACAGCAGTGAAGCTGACTGCAGTTCAGACTGTGTGAATACATGACCCTCTGCTCAGCTTCTTAAAAACATTTCTCATGTGGACCCGAGACAGAATGTTTCTGGTCTTAATCGTTGCAAATATAACCAAGTTCTGCTTCAGCTTATTCCATAAGAAACAGTTGCTTCTTTTCTTTTTTCATTTTCTCAGCTGCTTTTGCTCATGTAGACGAAGTGCTTAACCTTTTACTATTCTTTGAACATCAAGACATGGGTGTGAAACACTATTCAGTTTTTGTCTTAGTCTATTTTCCACCTGGCAGGCAGCCCTCCTTTAATCACTGACTAAAAGGGCATCATGGCCTCTCTGATCGTGATGGTGTACTAGAATGTTTTTAAAACCCACAAAACGATGTTCCGTTTCATCTCTCTCTGCTGTCCAGATGAGACAGTGCTCCCACTTAGGAAAATTGGGCCCTTCATTTGTAAGACTGTTCTCATTTAGGGTTTTGTTGGCTTTGTATTCTACTCAGTCATTCTTTTTGGTCTGTGCTCACTTTTAGCATTTGTTTACAATTTGTTTTTTGTTTCTGTATGTGGTGCTGAGCTGCCAAGAAGTTTTGCCCCTGGGGCATAGCATAATTGAGAGAAATCTTAATAGCAATTTCAAGACCTTAACAATTGTCATATAAGAAATTGCCTCTCTCCTAATGTAACTACAAGCACTTATTGTAAGACATTGTCCAGTAAGCTATCTATAATCAGGGTGACCTCTGTTTCCATAAGTATATCTGTTAATAACAAAACAGCTATACTTTAATAATTCCCAGGATACACTGAGCGCAAATGGAGCATGAAAAGCAGGAATATTATGAGGAAAATAGGGGTGGGGAATATTTTTTTCTTTATAAGAGAATGATTGTCTCTTTCTGTTACTAAATGAAGAAGTCTGTACCCATTAACGTTCCTATCTGATACATATTGAAAAGGATGAAAGAGTCCTAACTTCTAATCCCACTTTTGGGGAATAAATGAGTGTGTTGAGAAATAATTCCCTAACTTGGTGCAGACTGACCCATGACAAGTAAATGTTTTTGGTGTCTAAGGGGTCATGGTAATATATCACTCCCTTGGTGTTTCTTTATTAAGCGGTACCCAATAGAGGTCATGAATCCTTTGGGCAAATGCTGGAAACATCTCTTGCTCTGAGTGGAATGGTTCTTAAATGACCTTGGATTGAAAGGTCATTTGCAATCCAAAGTATTCTTGATACTTTTCTGGAAAAAAGATCTTCTGTTCTTTGATCTGGCTTTGATCCTGCTCATTGCCTCTGGAGCTCTTGTTCTTCTCTGGCTTCCTCTTTGGCAGTTCACTCCCCTGGATGCTGGTGCAGTCTGATACCAGAAACAAAACACAGGTTGTTCTAGGGACTCCAAGAAGCAGAAGCTACTAGAGAGCAGTAGCTGCAGATACAAGGAGTAGCCAGACGGCCATAACAACTGGTTAATGGTTTTCTTGGTAACTTTCCGTGTGATGAGCTTCCAGTGTATCTGCTGTCTGGTCTAATTCCATGTGTGAAATTGTGCAGCGGCTCGTATTCAGGTCCTAGAGAACGTCCTTTTGAAGGACTAGTTGGAAAGCCACGTTGTACTCTGACATAGCTGCTTTGAAATGGTACTGTTTGTCCATAAGTATTGACTTTCTGAAGCATGTGCATCAACTGGGGTCTTTCTCGTTCTCAGCAGTGCTAGCACTTTGGTGGAATCTTCATACAGCCCTCACTGTGTCCTCATTTGCCCCTGTTAATGGTCACATGTGTTTTGACACCCCCCGTCCCCACGCCCCACATGTGCTACACACTGAATTTTTTGTGAACACACCAGGTCCTTTTTCCAAGAGGGTTTGGAGCAGTCCACCCTGTTTTTACCTATCAGACTCATTCCACAGGCAGAACCAACTGCTGTGTGGTCAACAGAACACATGGTGCTCACATGTATTGGGTGATGTGGGTGTGAGTTTCAGGTCTTCCTTTTTCTTTTTCTTTCTGCCTTCCATGCCACTTAGCTCTGGTTTTGTAGGTTTTCCCCTTCAGTAAAGGTCAGAGTATATAACCTATGAATTTTGCAATTTTTTGTGCTATTTTTAGTTTTTTTAATTGAACTGTAATTGATGTATAACATTAGTTTCAGATGTGTAACATTATGACTTGATATTCGTATACATTGCAAAATGATCACCATGAGTCTAGTTAACAGTTTTCACCACACATATTTACAGATTTGTTTTCCTTGTGATGAGATTTCTTAAGATTTACTCTTTTAACAACTTCCAAATATTCAGTACAGTAGTGTTACTGGTCACCATACCACTCATTGCATCCCCAGGACTGTACCTTTTGACCCCTTCAGTCGTTTCACCCACCTACCCCCAACCTCTGGCAACCACCAGTCTGTATTTATGAATTCATGTTTTAGATTCCCCGTGTAAGCAAGGTCATACGATATTGTCTTTATCAGACTCATTTCTCTTAGGATACTGCCCTCAAAGTCCATCCATGTTGTTACAAATGGCAGGTTTTTTGGCCTGGAGGTGAAGAGATGAGGGACGGTGTAAAGAACTGGCATGTTCAGGGTAGCTAAGCTTGCAGGGAAGGGCAGCCGATGAAGCTATAGGAGAAAGCCAGAAGGGTTGTCCAGTGAATTTCTTCATAGGTGGGTGGTTTGACCTGGTTTGCATTTTGGAAGGTCCCTATGGTTACTGTGCAGATGCATGGGAACCAGGGTGAGTCTGGACCACAGGGACCCGATGTTTGCTTGGACTGTGAAAGTAGAAGCAGGTGGAGAGAAATATTGAGGAGGTATTCAATATTATCATTAGGACTGGGTGCTCCATTAAATGTGTGGAATGGATGGATAGTCAAGAAAGATACTTAGATTTATGGTTTGGGCAGCTGGTGCCACCAATGAGAAGGAGAAAACAGATTAGGCATATAAGTGCCGTTGGCCTGTGTGCTCTGATCATTGCACATCTGTCCCTTTGCCAAAGCTGTCAGCTTCTTCAGAGTCTCTCTCCACCCCAGTCTCTGATGGTCACCCCTTCCTCAGAGTCCTTGGTGCAGTGTATCGTCTGCTTCCTCAGCCCATAACATGCGCTTTCTCTTGTAGCTGCCCTTTCTACTTCTTTCCTGACAAGGCGACACCCTGGCAGCAGTTGTCTGACTCAGCGTCCTTACAGTCCCTCTGAATGTACCTGTGGGTAGTGGTGCTCCCTGTTGAGAGCATTGCAAGCTTGTCAGATGTGGGGTAGAAACTTCTTGGACTGTCCTGGAAATCTTTTGTCCTAAAAGGTTATCTTTTAGGAAAGAAGGAAAGAAAATATGGAACCTTGCTCTGTCCCTCTACTAAAAGTTCAAATCCTAAAAAATTTCTGCTTCCCTCAAACATTTATGGAGACATAAATTCATTCATTCAGGAGACACTAGGGGCTGGAAGTATAAAAGAAGGATAAGGCCTAGTTTTTGCTGCCACATACTTCAGTAAAGACCTGTTGTATTTGTCTTTGTCCTAATTTCATTTAAGACTCATGGCACAGGCGGGAAGAAGGTCATCCAGACAGATGAATGGAGGGGTTGCCCTGTGGAAGAGCGCCTGGAGTATGCCCTTGTGAAGGTGAGCCCTGGGCTCTGTGCCAGTTAGGGGTGGGGCTTGGGCTCCCTCCTTATTTGATGTTGTTGTTGCAGGGGAGGAACTGATGGCAAAGGAGACTCCCTAGATCCCCCTCTCCAACCCATCCCCCACCTTGGGCACATTTCACAGTGTCCAGAGACATTTTTGGTTGTCACAACTGGGGTGGGAAGTGTTCCCAGATCCAGTGGCCAGGAACGCAGCTAAACATCCTACAGTGCACAGGACAGGCCTGCATGACAGAGAACCATTAGGCTCGTAATGTCAGTACCAGACTTGAGAAATGCTCTCGTATACCCAGTCCCTATACCCAGTCCCTGTGATTCACTCACTCAGAAAGCGAGTCCTGGCTCTTCTGCTGATAACTGCAATGTCAGGCAGGATAATCTCCTGGCTTTAGTTTCCTCATTTGTGAATCTGGAGAATTTCAGAGTTCTTTTCTCTTTTTTTTGGCTGTAGAATTTTAACTTTTGACTTCTTGAGATTCACACATTTAAGGTTGTGGAACTAGTCAGCCACAACCAAGGACCCTTGAACTAGGGAACACTGATGACAGGGCTTGATCACTGAAGCTGGATAAGTTGGTGGAGGCTCTGTGGGCTTGAATGTCACCCATGGGTCCTGCCCACTGTCTTTCCTCTGCAGCCCCTAGTACTGCAGTGAGAAATGCTGATTTCATAGGAGATACTTATTAATGTAAAATCTGGTAAACCACTGGGATAAGACATGTATAAATTTGAACTTTACTTATTAGGGCTCTCATAGCTCACTTTTTCTGAGTACTTACCTTGTGTTAATAAAGCCCCTAAGCACTTCTTATAGGTGTCCAGTTTAATCCTCAGGGTAACCATATGAGGCAGGTACTATGTGATATTGTAGTTGAGGAAATTAAGGCTTAATGAATCCCCTGGACTGGTGGTAGAGACCAAGATTGAACTATGCAGTCTGATTCCAAAACTTGTACTCTTAAGCATTTCCATGATTTATTCTTTGTTGGCTGTTTAGACTTAAGCCACTGTTTTATGTGATTTTTCACCTATTTTTTTCTGTAGGGCATTGAAAAACATATTATTGAGGATACTGAGGAAGCCAGGTTAAACCAGGAAAAATATCCCCGACCTCTGAATATAATTGAAGGACCTCTAATGAATGGCATGAAAGTTGTCGGTGATCTTTTTGGAGCTGGAAAAATGTTTCTACCTCAGGTTGGCAAAAGATGGGGGGGAGGGGGTGCAGTATTTTCACAATTGAAAGAAAAAGACTTTATCTTCTAATAAATAGCGTTTGGATATATTTCTTAGGTTTTAAATTTGAAAAGAGCTCACAGGCATTGAGATCTGTTCAGTTTTTCTCTAAATAAATGAAGTTACAGGTCATGTGGAAATTCTTAACTTCTAATCTCCATGTCTGACCTTGTGTACCACCTCTTCTCCCCAACAGCTACCTCCCCCCATGTTAAAATAAAACCCAAGGTTAATGTGAAGTTAATTGTTAGTAACATTGGATTTGACCGACCAAAATTCATCTTTTAGGATGCATATTTTGAAAAAGTCATTATCATTTTAAATAGTGATATACATTGAATATGTTTTGAGTAAAACCAGAACTCTCGTTTTGATTTAATATAGCAGCTACTAACCACAAGTACTTGTTGAGCCATCTGTAGTGGCTTACAAAGAATTAAAACACCATTCTTCTTTTTTAACCACTTGTTCCTTATTGTTAATTGCCCATTTTCTTTTATAACATTCATCCTTTTTTTAATAGGTTTGTTGTTTTATAATTAACATACACTAACCTACACACATTTACAGGGCACAGTTTGGTCATTTGATGTGTGTGCCTACCACCGTCATACTCCTGCACTCACAGAGGAACGGGACCTTCCATCGTCCCATCTTCCATCTTACTAGTCTCCTCCAGGCTGGGCAAGTTCCTCAGTCTTGGTTTTTCATGATTTGACTTATTTTCAACTTTTCACTTTCAAGTAAACTTCTGACTTACAGACAGTTGCAAATGTAATTTAAAAAGTGCCTCTCTATCCCTTACTCAACTTCTTCCCCTAATGGTAACATTTTTACTTGACCCGTTATCAGAACCAGGAAGTTAGCATTGGTGTTGTACTGTCAAACAAAGACCATAATGAGGTTTCACCAGTTTTTCCACTACAGTTTCCTTTTTGTTCTAGGATGATACTGCTTTCCTTTTATCCTGCCTTCTCTGACAGTTCCTCTTATGACCGTGACTTTCGAAGAGTCCAGTATAGTTATGATATAGACAGTCCCTCAATTTGAGTTTGTCTGAAGTTTTCTCACTTTTGGCAAGAATAACACAAAGTGATGTAGTTTCCTTCTCTGGGGACCATGTTAGGAGGCCCATGAAGTTGCTCTCTTGTTACTGGTGATGTTAATTTGGATCATTTGGTTAATGGTGCCTGCGAGGTTTCTTCACTGGAAATTTACTCGTAGGGAGAAACCCTGACACAGCGCAGACATCCTATTTCTTATCATACTTCCCCCTATGAATTTTATCACACCTTGATGGATTTTGTAAAAGGCCCTGTTCTCGCTTAGCATAAACCTTAATTATAATTGAGTTATAATGCTGGAGGTGGCGAAAAGAAGGCTGAGAAGGAGCTCATGGTGGAGAAGCTTGAAGCTTGGAGAATGATGGAGGGCCTCGGAGGTGAGAAAAGATAATGTGCAAAGCTCAGAGGACAGGAATGGCCATGTTTGGTCTCTAGCCAGTTTTCTTCCCATGGTAATTGTTTATGGGCTCTCCCCACAGGATTCATTTCTTACCCTGCCCACTGTCGAACGTGGGCACCATCAGTAACCATTCAGGTGGTTTGACAAAGATGCCTGACTCTGTGTTTTTCCCAGGTTATAAAGTCGGCTCGGGTCATGAAGAAAGCTGTGGGCCACCTTATTCCCTTCATGGAAAAAGAAAGAGAAGAAACTAGAGTGCTCTCGGGCACAGAAGAAGAAGAGGCAAGTCATTTGTCCAGGCCTGTGGTCCCTGTGAGGAACTGGCCTCAAAGACTCTTACTGGAGTGGGGCAGGTACTATGAGGCTTGGCTGTGTTTGTCACTGAAGGTAACACAGAGCAATGATCTCTTTTACCAAGTATCAGAATACCCTGGGATTTGCCTTTGAGTGTGGCTATATGAAACTTTTAATGAGAACATAATTTTTCAAACAAAGCCTATGATTTCAAGATAAAATCATTTCATTTATTCATTCATTCATTTATCTGTTGACCATTTACAGAGCTCCTACTAGGTGCTAGGTACTGTAGTAGATACTGTAATTGGTCCCTACCCTTGAGCTGTTGAGTGGTGTTTGGTTTTGGAAACCTGTTAACTGAGTACCCCCTGTATATACTGGTCATGTCCCCGCACTGCCTGTGGAGTCAGTCAGTTCTGTGGCTGTACCACCACAGAAGACACTAAGCTTAGCTCCTGGGGAAGCTCAGTCCACTTTGGCCCCTCGGAGCTGAACTCCTAAAGCGACATGAGTTTGTGAATGGCCCAGACAAACGTAGTGTTTATAAAAGTCTTGCTTGCCTGCATGCCTTTGTTTTTGAGGGAGGGGTGCTGATGGGGCATGGAACAACAGTGTTGAAGCTGCAAGGAGATCAGATGCCCTCCCGTGCAGGGCTGCTGGGGGTTCAGACTCTGATGGGACATGTGCTACTCACCAGCTCGTCCTCTCCCCTCACTGCCAACTGTGAAAATTGTCACACAGTTTTGGGGGTTAAGGATATGGCCTTCAGCTGTGGGACTGTTTTGTATTTGAACCTAAGCTGCTCTATGAGGTGAGGAACCCATGATCTTGGTTGAAGCTCCCTAGACTAACCGAACAGCTAAGCCACCTTTGAGCTGCTCAGGCTTACAACCTCCTGCCTGCAGAGTACACAGCTTGGGTTCTGGGTCTGTCTTGTAGGTTGTCTTAGTTGCATTAAATTGCTTCCTGGGCCAGTGCCAGTCAGGCTGTAGAGAACCAGGTGATCTGCACTGAAGTGATTACAGCAGTGTTTGGGGGCTTATCTCCCTCTCTAGGACCCTTACCATGGTACCATTGTGTTGGCCACCGTGAAGGGGGATGTGCATGACATAGGCAAGAACATCGTTGGAGTGGTTCTCAGCTGCAATAATTTTAGGTAAGTGAAGTCTCACTGCTTCCAACCACTTTCTTACTTAAAATTAGAAGTATTGCCAGGATAATTCTTTAGTGGATGGCCGGGGGGGGGGGGGGGAGGCTGTTATTGGGTGTTAGAGGCTGTTTTTAGTTTTTTTCTTTCTGTGTTTTCAACTTTTCTACGTTGAATACACCTTTTTAACTGATATAAGTTAGTAATTATTTAATCTGTTGTATGTTCAGTAAGGACAAAAGGAAAAGAAAAAAAAAACTTTTCAAGCAGGATCAAAACACCCAAGAGACTTCTTGAGAATTGACCTTGAGCCAGAGACTCTAGTAACCAAGAACATTGGGCTCCTACCCATGGCCAGAGGCATGCAGCATATTTTCTTGTTCTCAATGAACTGCCATACTTTAGAGCCAAGATCTTATGATATTGGCCGAGTGGAGTTTTATAAGAAGGCTTTGATGGGACAATTTTCTCTTATCTCTGCTTAAACAGGACCATACCCACATATGCTTCTTGGTAATGATGAAGCTTGATTTTAGAATGTATACAAGTAAAATCCATTTCTGACATATCTCATCATAGGGAATAAATAATTCAGCACAAGGTTATGTCCTTGTGAGTGGTGACGACCTTTTAGTAAGTGTATGTTTTGCTCCAGTTTTAACATTCTTCATAGTCAAAAGCCTAATGTAACTACCTAATGTCTTCTCTGGTCCATGTCCAACCAACGGTCCTTTGGAGCCATGGACTGCTTTCCAGTGTGCTCTTTTCTCTGCAGAGAAGAGAGTTGTGCTGCCACTGCAGCTGTGCCCTGTAGAGTTCTCTCTCTCAGATGACAGTTATCTGTAAAGCCCCCTCTCTATTCTCAGCATGTCTCTCCCTCTGTGCGTTCAAGGCTGATTAAGTGCAACTAAGAAGTACTCAGGAAGACTGGGGGGTCGGGGCACTAGCTCAGGATGGTACCTTTCCCCTCCATCCTCACAAGTACTTGTGTTTGCCTGCCTATTCACTGTCAAGACAGCATTCTCCCTCAGTCCTGAATGAGGACTGTTCCTTGGAATGTATTTATTATTTTTTAAAAAGATAAATACATTGGAGAGACAATTGGGGTTGTTGTAATAAGGTTTTGCCTGTACAATAAATATTTGGATAAAGTTTTTGCTTCCTAAAACCTGTAAGACATTTCTGCTTTATGTCATCTTTTCAAATTTGATGTTGTTGGTTTTGATTTTATCACTATTTGTTAAAATTTGGTTCAGCTAATTAAGTGTTTGTAGATCATCTGCTGTGTGCCACTCATTTTACTGGTTTGGTTGACTTTATTCCATGAGTTTACTGTTTATCAGGCTAAATGGCCAGGTACATATTCAACTGTGAATGGGATAAGAACTCTTGAAGAGGTGACTTGTAGGTAAACTTCATAAAGCATTCTTGAGATCCTGTTCTCCTGTGTTTATCAACTTTTATTTTGAAAAATGGATAAGTAGCTGAGAGAATCCTACTAGGAATGTTTTCCCTCCAGTAATGATGTTTTCAGAAACTTGGGAGAGCAGTGGTGTTTCTCCAGAGCAGCAGCCTCCGTGAAAGCCTGCTCACTCCCCCGGGCTTCCTCCAGCACAGCCAGCTCCTCTGACTTGTGCACTGAAGGTCTTCTTGTCTCTGCTAGTAAATCTCACTAGGGAAACATCTGCTGATGAAACTTTAATTATTCCTTTTACCAAAACATAAGTGTAAGTGCAAACTTTTCTATCAGGTGGTCAAACACCCCTTTGGGTCTTGCATCCTGTAACAGTGGACTCTTGGCATTGGTAAGTTTGATTTCATAGTGTCAGCTAGTCGAAATTTGCTCTGGAGATGTGCCTTAGGTAGTTAAACCTGCTTATGCTGCTTGGGTGAATTACTCAGCTGGTGAGTGAGCCTAGTTAACCATCCAGTACCAAGTCCTAATTCACCTTTCTTGTTGCTGGTTCTTTGTCACTGATGCAGTGAATCTCATGAAATGATAAACACATTTTTTTCTTTGTGGGAGGAAAAATATAAAGAGGACTAATAGTGATAGTTCTGTCTAGACAGAAAACACATTTTTCATGGGGATGATACAATAGAGACTATGATGCTATTAACCTAAAAATATAAAGGCCTTTCTGAGTGAGAGGCAATAAGCATTTATTGATATTAAAAGAATAGCTATTCGGGAAGCACTGATTCAGGCAGAAGGCCACGTAATACTCCGATTAGGAACTGGGGACTGAACCGCAACCCAGGCATGTGCCCTGAAGGGGAATCCAACCTATGACCTTTCACTCTGTGGGATGCCACCCAACCAAGCTACATCAATCAGAACTATGATGCTTTTATAGAATTAATTTTTATCTTTTCCTGATTTTTTCTTTTCCTTTTCTTTCAGCCTTTAGAAAAAAATTTAATGATTTTGATTATGCTCTGCCTGCCTCAATTACTGTATTTCTCATTTAACAGATGATAATACCGAGGCTCAGTGAAGTTCAGTGATTTCTTCCTGGTCACACACACAGTTAGCAAATGCAGGCCATACTCAGGCGTTGAGACTCTGTGCTATGTCAGTTTACTTTCCAATATTTATTCCATTTATAACGTTAAACAACTTTAAATGTAATATCTAATATTAATATTCTAGTTAAATTCCTCTTAAGAAGTAATTTAGAGTATTTTTTAAATCCACACCCAAGGATACGTTTATTGATTTGAGAGAGAGAATGGAGGGGAGAGAGAGAGAGAAACATCAATGTGAGAGAAACATCAATCAGTTGCCTCCCATACTTGCCCCAGCTGGAGATTGAACCTGCACCCTAGGTATGTGGCCTCACTGGGGATCGAACCTACAGTGTTTTGGTGCACAGGACAGTGTTCCAACCAACTGAGCCACGTGGCCAGGGCTAGAATATTTTTGAATATTATTGATCAAATATTTGATTACATGAAAGTAGACTTTAGGTATACTTTAATAATTGAATAAAGATAAATGTGGACTTTCCCACTTAACAGATAATGCACACTATTTAATTCTATAAGAAAAAGTAGTATATAGCAGCAGAAAATGTAAAATTAGATACCATACATCTAAGAGTTTAAAAACTATGGATTTGGTGATACAAATAATGAGTCGTACTTATATTTTAACCAGTGGTTCTTAAAATAACTGCCTAGTATGTTAAAAAAATATGTAGGCAAGAATGAAATACTTTTAAACTGTGTCATCATGTTACAATGTTCAGCTGCATGAGGAAAGTGACTGCATCTAAGCCAAGGGTGCACTGGTCTGCCTCTCCTACATGCCTTACTCAGAGGCTTTTAACTTGATGTGTGTGTGTGTGTACATAAAAATATATATAACATAGTTTTCCAGTGTCATTGACATACATTGTGTAAGTTGAGGTGTACAAGGTGTTGGTTTGATACACCTGTATACTGCAATATGATCACCACCATCCTGTTAGCTAACACCTCCATCATGTCATATAATTTCCATTTCTTTCTGTGGTGAGAACACTTAAGATTCACTGCTTTAACTCTTTCAAGTATATAACACAGCATTGTCAACCATATTCACGGTGCTGTGTATCAAATCTCCAGAACTTACCCATCTTGTAACTGGAAGTCTGTAACCCTTGGCCAGCATCTCCCTGTTTCCCCCTCTCCAGCCCCTGGAAGCCGCATTCCTTCTGCAGAGTAAAAGGGACTTTACTGTAATATTTATTTTTAAGTTATGTGTATTCTTAAATAGTAGGATGTTTTTGCAGAAGCATTTAATGCAGCTTACCTTTTTTTCTGAATTAGAAGCCCAAATTAAAAGCTTGTATTTACAGCTCTGTTATAAATAAGCACTTTAGAAATATTATAAAATTAACATTTTTCTTTAAGAACAAATTTTTCTCAGTGACAAAATATGTAAGAAAAGGCCTCCAGAAAACAGGCACAGGGTATAGCTCAAAGTAAAGAGGGGAAACCAAGGGAGATGGAGATGTAGGTGGGGATGGCAGGAAGGGAAGGGAGAGACAGAGGGGTGGTGGGCAGGGTGGCAGCACACGGAAGGTGGGGTGGGTGTGACCCATGCTTTCCTCCCCAGGCGTCAGGTCCCTTCCCTCAGCCAGAGTTTCCGAGGCCAGTGGGTTCAGGATTTGCCACTAAATTGAATACTTAAAAATGGCAAAAAGGGCAAATTACATATTACATATTTTTGATATGCCAAAAGCTATTGAACTATATACTTTAAATGGATGAATTTTATGCTATGTGAATTATATATCAATAAAGCTGCTTATAAAAGCTCAGCACAGTGCCTGGTATTTTGTTAGGTACTCAGTAAATGGTCATTGTATTTGTAGTTGTCAGTATTTAGTGAGCATTTCAGGGCAATTCCAGTTTGCGTCAGCGCAGTATTTGATGGCTGAATAAAAATGTTCATGTTTGTCTCTGATGCGTTCTCTTCAATCTTCTCACGCCCCATTTCTGTACCTCAGAGTCATCGACTTAGGAGTCATGACTCCCTGCGAGAAGATCCTGAAAGCGGCTCTTGACCACAAAGCAGGTACTGCGCTCTGGGCACTTCCGTAGCGCCCAACTGTGGGGACTGGTGGGACAGGCAGGCAGTGAAGTGCCAGCTCTGGTGGGGGCTGGCTGCTGCAGTGCCCTTCCTAGTGGAAGCTGAAGAGGTGAATGGGGAACACGGAACTGCTGTCCCACTCTGAAGGCAGGGATGGAGACCACCTTCTCACAGGAGAATGGGGTCGTGTTGGGCTTTGTTCTCTGTGCATAGCGTTTCTGTTTCTTGACACACTATGACGTGTTCAAGTGCAGGACATCATACCTAAATATTTATTTCACTGCATGGCTTACCAAAACTGTGGCAAGTACATTATTGCAACTTTAAGGTACAAATCATATTTACTGCCAGAAGCAAGCAATACATTGAAACCTCCAGTCAGAAAAGATTTCTTAGAATTAGAAATTGGGGATTCATACTATGTCTTGTGGTCTTTATTACAAAAGTTTTTTAAGTGACTCGTCACACTTTTCCTCCTTTTTTGTCATCCTTCTAATTTTGTTTTTTTCTTTTTTAAATAATAGATATCATTGGCCTGTCAGGACTCATCACTCCTTCCCTGGATGAAATGATACTTGTTGCCAAAGAAATGGAGAGATTAGGTATAAAGATCCCGTTGCTGATTGGAGGGGCAACCACTTCCCGGTAAGTCATGCTCACGAGCTTTGTGCTCCGCTTCACGTTCTTGGGGTGCTGGCATCTGAGGACAGTGGCGGGGCTGGCGCTGTTGTTCCTTATGCTTCTCAGTGTGTTGGCTCCTTGCAGAGGAGCATGTGCATGCTCCGGCCTTCACCCGGGCAAGGAAGAGTGCCTTTGGAGCACGCTGTGGGAAGCCTTTGTGGTCCCCGCTGTAAGAGCCCTTTCCTCAGCCCTCTCACCTGCCATTCAGTTCCTGCGACTTGTAGTGAATGCTTGTCTCAAAATCAAACTAAGTGGAGAAGCTGTGTTTTGGCACAAAGACATGGTGTAAACTTTAGCCACTCTCGGTCCTGAAGCAGGCGTCTGGTGGAATAATTACAAGTTCCCTTGATGAAAAGCCAGCCTGTGGTAGTGGAGACAGAAAGCGAGAAGGAACCAAAGGCTCACTTTGGGATGTTTTTAAAAGGGGGGAAGCTTTGGCTTAAACAACTTAAAGAGGAAAGAGTTCAGATTTGGTCACATGATCATTATTCAGTTTGTCAGATTTTTCCTGGGGTCATGATCATAATGATAATGATATTTGGTGAGAAATGTGTTAATTATTACATGGTTTAGACTTTTTATGTCAGTTTCATTATGCCCCACACATTCACTTTGTCAGGGAATGATGCCCAGTGGAGTGTTGAACTTGACAGTCCCATGAACATGCAGGAAAGGGTGACCAGAGACATTGCAGAGTTTCTTCTGCACTAGAAACCTGTATGTCAGTCAGGGTTCTCTAGACATGGAGTTGATGCAATGCATACACATGCAGGGAGAGTGAGAGGACTGGTTTTAGGAACTGGCTCGTGATTGTGGGAGCCGCTGAGTGTGGACTCCTCAGGGAAGGCGTGCAGCTGGAGGCCTGGCCAGAGCTGGCAAGGCGGTGCTGTCAGGAGGCAGGTGTCCTTCCTCGGGGCACTTCCATTGTTTCGTGTACAGTCTTTAACTGACTGATAAAGCCTACCCATGTTGTGGAAGGTAATCTGCTTCACTCGCAGTCCACTGGTTTTAATGCGAATCACATCTGAAGATGCCCTCACAGACTCACCCACATCGGTGTTTGACCAAAAACTGGGCTCCATGGCCTGCTGATGAACATTTATGATATGAAAGGATCATTTTCATGAGAGTTGGAGTGTTACATGTGATTGGTCCAGTAGCTACTTTTCATACTTGGGGACTCAGCAGTGTGGCTATTGCTCACAGCAGAGTACAAGGTTTGGTTTTCCATGAGGGACTTCTCCATGAGGGCATGTGGCAGATTGTTATCCGGGAATGTGCCTGACCTCTGATGATGGAGGTTTCAGTGGGCATGGTCTTAGGTAACTAATGATTGTGGGGTGAATGTTTATTAGCTTAGTAAAGAGAATGGTAAGAGAATCTGCAGACCACTGTCAGAATGCCCTTTTAAAACCACGGTTATAAAATAGAATAAATAAATGAGCAAATGTAATGAAATGCATTGAGTTATGTAAATGTGATGCTGATTTCTTTCTAAATAAGAACCATTTTGTATGGTAGGACACCACTCAGAAGTTTAAGGTCAGAAAACCACATTTCTTGTGCAAAGTGGAACATTTCCAAATAGTCCATTCTTTTATATCTCTTACCAAGTAAGAGTCACCAGATTAAAGAGGTTTTTAAAAAAACATTCAAAAGCAACATGAACAGCCTCTCAAGATACATTATAGGGAAAAATTAGCCATAAATGACTCTTAACAGTTGTAAGCTGGTATATCAGACCAGAAATCCCCTACTGCCTCTTCATGCTATTGTGAAGGTGTGTTCTCATTGTCTGGGGGACCACAACTGTGCTCCTACCCGAAGGCAGACAGCTGGGACCTGGACCCCCCAGGTTTCTTCCCACCCTGTGGTGCTCTGTCTCCATGAGTTCTGTCCTTTCTGGTTCTGTTTCCTTCCATGGCTGTTGCAGTTTCTGGAACATTACTGGAAGATAAAAGCTAGTCTCAGTGCTTCCAGGAACTGTCCCCTTCTCCATTGTGGTGCTTGAGCAGCCTTTGGAAAACAGACTCTCCTGCAACCTTCAAGAACTTCATTGTGGATTCTCAGGTCCTACTCCACTCAAAAGTAGTGACTGTGGGTGTATGAGACCTGGAGTCTTGCTTCGTCAGGCCTTTTTCTTTACATGAGCTCTTTCACTGAAGTCTGATGGACATGCAGAAAAGCACGTACGTCATCAATGCACAGCTTGATTTATTTGCACAAAAGAGAACCCGCCCCTGTAACACCCTTGGCTCAAGAAGTAGAACATTAATGGCACCAGGAACTTCACAGGACTCCTTTCCAATGACAGTAACCGCTGTTCTATCTCTGTCACCATTGGTTGGTTTTGCCAGCATCCCAGCCTTGTCTCCAGCCACATGTACCCTTCTGTGTCTGCTTGGGGCCCACACTTGTTGTTATAACAGTTGTTTTTCCTGTTTTGGTTTAATGGTCCATCTCATAATATACTATGTCTTGTTTCTTATCTGTGCTATTGTTGGTGGACATTTGGTTTTTACAGTTTGGGACTATTAAACAGAATGCTGCTGTGTCTGAATCTCTGTCCTGAAGCCAACTTGCTGGATGGTAAGGCACACCTATGATCATCTGCATTAGGTCTTGCCAGGCAGTTCCCCAAAGTGCTTGTACCAACCCACAGCTCCCCCCAGCAGTCACAAGATACGCAGCTATTCCTTACCACGTTCCGTTTCACCCATTTTTATGTGTATGTAATATCTTGACATGGTTTTCATTTGTATTTCTCTGCTGACTGGTGATACTGAATGCTTTTTAATGTCTTTGACCATTTTTTTTGACCATTTGGATGTGCTTTTTAAGTCTTTTTAAATTGGTTAGTCTGCCTTTTTTCTTATTGATTTGTATGCATTCTTTATTAATATTATATACAAGCTCTTTATAAGAAATATATTTTACAAATAGATTCTTCTAGTATGGCTTGCATTTTGCTGTCTTAGGGATATTTTTGTGTAACAATTCTTAATGTTTATGAAGTCTGATTTAATCAGTCTTCTCCTTTATGGTTAGAGCTTTTTGCATCTGTGTAGAAACCTACTCACCAGCAGAGACAGCTGTGCTAGAGCTTCAAGGGCCTAGAGCATCTCAGATGCCTTCTGGGAGCCTTATTATTACCTCCTGCAGGCCTGCTGAGGACTCAGCAGCACTCCAGCTCTGTCCTCTGCTAACTGAACTTGAGCAGATGGCAGCTCAGGACGTCCAGGTTGTCATGAGAGCAGACCCCTGAGGGGCTGTGACACCACTGTGACACTGTGGCTTTTCCGGCCCTTGGTGGCTTGTGGTAGCATCACAGAATTAGAATCGTCTCCCTGAGACACTGGAAAGGAAGCTTAAGGCTGTCTATTGGATGGGTGCTTGGAGAGGTCAAGAGGTTATACAGACTTGTGGTGGAAATATGCTCAGAGTGTCCCCTTTTAATCTGGAGCTGTGAGAAAACAGAAAACTAAACGTTCTCCTGTGTGTGATGCAGGCAGTTTTGGTAGCACAAACTAGAAATGACTTTGCTGCAAATCTGGTCCTGGCAGCCACACTGCTTCTCAGGGGTGTGAGTCTGGCAGTTAGCACTCGGCTTTTAACTGTTTTAAAGCCAATAGCTGTAAAATGTCCTTTTCATTTTTTTATTTTTTTATGAATAATGAAGAATTCAATAGGACGTCATGTTGCTCAAAGCTAGAGGTAATTTTCTGATTTTTTTAATTGTTAAGAAGTAAGGTGCTGACTCACAGAATTAATGTAATTTTTTCTTTGAGTTGACTACAGGGAAGCTAGTGCTCAGGCCCGTGTTCTGGATTTCATGGAATGGATTTTATGTGCTGATTTTACTCCTGATTGCATCTTAATTTCCCCCTTCTCTCATTTTTCTCATCACATTTGAAGTTTTGGTCATGTAGCATTTATGCAAAACATTAAATTAATTCTGGGATAAGATATGACCTGAAATAAATGCTTGGAGTTCTGCTCTTTTTCAGAGTTTTAGAGATGCTTTTCCAAGGTTAACACTGTCATGCCCACGTGGCAGGTATGGGAGATGAGGACTTAAACCAAAAGTGTTGATGAGTGACTTAGCAGAGGTGGATTTGCAGCTCAGCCTCAGCATCTAGCCCTTTTGCTCTTGGTGGGTAGGAAAGGGAAGAGAGAGTCCAGTGTTCTGTAGTAGTTTTTCAGACTTCAGAAAGAAGTCTTTGCCCAGCTGGACAAGCCTGCATAAGTGAGAGCCTAGAAGAAAGTGGAATCAATGCCTTATTATTTTATCAGGAAACCAAGAGCACTCTCGCCGGCTGAGCAAGCTCAAATTTCATGCTTGTGCTCATCTAGCTTTGTCAGTTTTATGTTGGAAAGCAGCACTTTGCTTTTGATTTATATACTTACTTAAACAGTGGAACCCATCAGGTGCTTCTTGGTGCCCTTGTCCAGAGGACCATCAGAGAGAATGGCCAGAATTGCACTAAGAACCCTTGGATGCTTAATAAATATTAATTGTGTTGATTTTAAATTTTAAAATTGTGTTGGTTCTCTTTAAGACAAATACCACCTAAGTACATCAGGCCTAAAACAATGTTTCCTGGAGGAACTTCTGCAAAATCTCTACTGAGTTATATTTGCATGTTCAGGAGCTGACCGTCTGAAGAAGAGGAAGCAAGCAGAGTCTGACCTGTGCTCTATTTTGAAACTGGAAGCAGCTGCTTCTTCATAACTCCCCCTACTGTTTGAAAATCATCCCCTTTGTGGAATATACAAGAAACCTTCAAGTCTTTGGTTCCTGAGCACACAGTGGGCACAAAACAGGTTCTCAGGAGGCAGGGAGATCTCCTGCTCCAGGGCCATGGTCTGGGTCTGCTGCTCTGCACCCCACCTCTCCTGACTCTTGCAGTAACTGTCTCAGGCCTGAATTTACCCTTTATGGCTCAGTTCTCGTGGCTATGGCTTTAGTCCTTTGCTTCCTATTCATGTACCAAGATATGCTTCAAAAGAAAGAGGTCCAGGAGTAGCCTTGTCTCCCTCATTTTGAAGGAATTTTTAGAGCCTTCCCTGAGAAGCCTATGAAAAACTCTCATATGTACTGCATTTTTAACTTCCTCTTGGATTTTAAAAATCACCCCAGGGATCCACATTTATCAGAACATGTCAAACAATCCAGAGGAATGAAAGTAAAATTTGAGCTCTCCCTACCCACCTTCAGTCCCCCCTCCCCTCCATGTAACCAGTGCTGGCGCTGTGATGTGTATCTCTTGGTGTTCTTTCTAACTATTCAGAAACACATGTGAGGTTTGTTGGTTGGGGCTGGTTGAAGGTAGTGTTTGTTTTTTAAAAATACAGAATTGTATTAAACCTATTGTTCTGCATCTTTGTTTTTTTCTCACATACTAGCATCTTCAGGACATCATTGCAAATGAAAAAAACATTTCAGATAAGGGGAAGAATCTGGAATGTCTGGCTTGGGGCAGAGTGCCACTGCTGTAGAACAGAAGGAAGAGGAGAAACAGTGGCAAGCTCTGCCCACCGGCTGGGGGACTGGGGCCATGGCTGCCAGCCCCCTAGTGGGGTTTCAGGGCCCTGCTTTAATGCTGTGAGGGAGAGTAATACATTGTCAATTCTCACTTTATTGTGTTTTGTAGTAAATGAAATAGCAGATATGTAGTCTCTGCTGTTGCTGTAAACATTCAGTAATCAGGGTGGTTTGTTTTACACTTAATTAGGCAATTTTAAGGATTAAAGGGTGTTTTCTTGCCAGTACTAACATTTTCAGGTTCAGCAGTAGGGGTTTGGGGCTAAGGCAATGTTGTTATGAAATATTTTTGTTGCTTTTGCCTCTCTGTGGTATTTGGTGTTGGATTTACTTGGGGCCTGAGGTTCCTTAATATAACCAAAGACATTGAAATTAAGAACAAACAGACAGTAACCAGAGGGGAGATGGGAGGGGATAATGAGGAGAAAAGGAGAAAGAGTTTTCAGGAACATCTGTAAATGATACAGGGACCAAACCAAAGGTGGGTAGGAGCAAGGATGGGAAGTGGGGATGGTTAGGCTAGGGGGAGTGGTGGTGGTAGGGGAAATGGAGACAACTGTATTTGAATAACAATAAAAAAAGTTTAGGACTCAACACAGGGATTACAGTGGCTACTCTCTCAGTTCTCTCCCCAAGACTTCCATTCCCCTTCTCTCCATGGGTGCCTCCAGACCACTCTGCCCCCACCCCTGCCAGAGCCTCAGGTAACCACCCAAAGGCAAACCTGTACATAGAAAATGGAGACCAGTATGTATTGTGCCAAGAAAAGCAATAAAAGCTGGTAAAGGTGCTGGCTCCACACTGGTGTCCATCACCATTACCTTCACCATCATTGGTTTGTGCCATAAAAGGACATGCAGCCAGACCCTGTAAAGTCAAATTCTGCAGAGTCACTTGTATAAAACCTGCGGCTGGAAGATGGCGGCGCAGTAGGAGGGAGCAGATTCCATTTCCCCCTGTACACGGGAGAGGAACCTGGCTGATCTGTGAAGAAACGGAATGGTCAACCAGTGGAAAACACAGCATATTTGAAAGTAGGAGATTGAAGGTTGTAGCAGACATTGAAAAATCGGGCATTAAGGAGAGTACTTAGGAACAATAAGAGCCCAGGAATCAGCCCGGAGACCAGGGCTGCTGGGGCCCGGTGCTTGCCAGGCCGGCTAGGGGCTCTAGGGAGGGAGCTGGATCCTTGCAGCGCGACAGCATAAGGCTTCGCAACTAAAGACGCCCGCCTGCAAACGGATACAACTGTGTGCAACCATGGGCACTCGAGTGCAGGCACGACAGCAGATGCCTGAGTGACTGGAGACCTGTGGCCCATGCTGGGAACGTGGGGAGCGCGAGTGATCCATGAGAGAATCAGAGCTCATGCCTGAGTGCACGGCGTAGGAGACCCGAGCTCACACCCATGAACTCGGGAAAGTGCGTGCTCCCCTGGAGGCTCAAAACATACACCTGAGGCCCTGTGCGGAGAGGCGCCGGACTAGCCATGGGAGGACTAGCCCAAAGATACCTGAGTGCTGAACAGGGAGAAAAGTGACACCATCACCCCTCGGCCTTTGCAGCCAACAAGACTGGAAAATCCAGCTTGGCAAATGTGAAAACAGCAAGAGGTTTTTTTTGTTTGTTTGTTTTTTGTTTGTTCATTTTTCATTTTTCTGTTTTAAAATAATATTTTAATTATTTTTTCATTATTTTTATCTTTTTTACTCCTCAACTCCTTTTGCTTATCTTCTTTCTTGTATTATTCCTTCTTCCTAATTTTATCTCTTCTTCCTTCCTCTTTTTTTCTTTTCATTTTTTTCTTCCTCTATTCTCTTTTTAAATACCCACGAGTGAGACAAAAACAAAAAACCCCCTGGAACACTGAAAAAAACAGAGTTGGTCCCAAAGAGGGGGCATTCCAACAGTTGAGACAGTGGAAGCTGTGATCACCAGGATACCCGAAGGAGACAGCACCACTGAATCTCACAGGTGTTCTAGCACAGAAGTTCACACCATAAACCCAGGGAGCCAGAACAGATCAATTTAAGAAGCTGAGGCTAACAAGAAGAGTCTCACAAACAATAGGAAGACAAAGAAACAATCCCCAAGTGAAAGGAAAGGAAGAAGCACTAGAAAGAATGTTAAATGAAATGGAGGCAACTCAACTATCAGATTTTGAGTTCAAAGCAATGGTTGTCAGGAAGCTCCAAGAGCTCTCAGTGAGCTACCAGAAACTACAGGTAAGCTATGATGAACTTACTGCAAACTATATCAACATGAAAAAGGAAATAGAAACTATCAACAAGGGACAAGAGGAAATGAAAAATACAATTTCTGAACTGAAGAACACAGTGCAAGGAATGAAAAGCAGAATCGATGAAGCAGAAGATTGGATCAGCGAGTTAGAGGAAAAAGTAGAAAAAAACATCCAGAAAGAGCAAGAAAAGGAAAAGAGGCTCAGAAAGAATGAAGAGGGATTAAGAGAAATGCAAGACAATATGAAACGTAAAAATATCCGTGTAATAGGGATACCAGAAGGAGAAGAAGAAGAGCAAGGGATAGAAAACCTATTTGAAAAAGTAATGATGGAAAACTTCCCTAATTTGATGAGAGAAAAAGTCACACAAATTCAGGAAACACAGAGAGTCCCAATCAAGAGGAACCCAAAGAGGCCCACTTCAAGACACATCATAATTAAAATGGCAAAATTCCAAGACAAAGAATCTTAAATGCAGCAAGGGAGAAAAAGGAAGTAACATACAAGGGAGCCCCGATTAGGTTAGCAGCTGACTTCTCAATGGAAACACTCTAAGCCAGAAGAGAATGGCAAGAAATATTCCAAGTAATGAGAACCAAAGGCCTGCAACCAAGACTACTTTACCCAGCAAGGCTTTCAATCAAGATAGAAGGCCAAATAAGGAGCTTCCCAGACAAAAGTCTAAAAGAATACACCTCTACCAAACCAGTGCTGCAAGAGATACTAAAGGGACTGCTTTAAGGAAAGGAAGAAAAAGAGAGAGGGAGAGAGGAACACAGACATGAAAATGGCAATGAATAAGTTCCTATCAATAATAACCTTAAATGTAAAAGGATTAAATGCTCCAATCAAAAGTCATAGAATAGCTGAATGGATAAGAAAGCATGACCCACACATATGCTGCCTACAAGAGACCCACCTCAGGACAAAAGACCTACACAGACCCAAAGTGAAGGGCTGGAAACAAATTTTCCAAGCAAATGGACAGGAAAAAAAAAAAAAAAAAAAGCCGGGGTAGCAATACTCATATCAGACAAAATAGACTTCAAAAGAAGAGCCACAAAGAGAGACCCAGAAGGTCACTTCATAATACTCAAGGGAAGAATCCACCAGGAAGACATAAACATTGTAAATATATATGCACCCAACATAGGAGCACTCAAATACATAAAGAAAATCTTAGAAGACTTAAAGAAAGGTATTGACAGCAGCACAATTATAGTAGGAGATTTTAACACCCCACTCTCAAAAATGGACAGATCTTCCAAACAAAATATCAACAAAGATATTGTGGCATTGAACAACACTCTAGATGAAATGGACTTAACTGATATATATAGAGCCCTTCATCCCAAAGAAACTAAATACACATTCTTTTCAAATGCACATGGAACATTTTCAAAGTTAGACCACATGATGGGACACAAAACAAGCCTCAACAAATTCAAGAAAATTGAAATCATACCAAGAATTCTCTCCGACCACAAGAGACTAAAACTAGAAATCAACCCTAAGGGGAAAAACCCAAAACCCACAAAATCATGGAGACTAAATAGCATGTTACTAAATAATGAATGGGTCAAGAATGAAATTAGGGAGGAAATCAAAAAGTTTCTGGAAACAAACAAAAATGAACTCACAATGACCCAAAACTTATGGGACACAGCGAAGGCAGTCCTCAGAGGGAAGTTCATAGTGATACAAGCCTACCTAAACAAGATAGAAACATTTTAGGCCTACCTAAAAAAGATAGAAACATTTCAAACAAACGCCTTAACCCTACGCCTACAAGAACTCGAGGAACAACAACAAAGACAGCCCAGAGCAAGTAGAAGGAAGGAAATAACCAGGATCAGAGCAGAATTAAATGACATAGAGACTAAAAGCACAATTCTAAGGATCAATGAATCCAGGAGCTGGTTCTTTGAAAAGATAAACAAGATCGACAAGCCTTTAAGCAGGCTCATTAAGAAAAAAAAGAGGGAGGACCCAAATAAACACAATCAGAAATGAAAGAGGAGAGATTACAACTGACACCACAGAAATACAAAGGATTGTAAGAAATTACTATGAAGAACTGTATGCCAAGAAATTTGAAAACCTAAGTGAAATGGACAAGTTTCTAGAAAAATATAATCTTCCAAAACTCAATGAAGACGAAGCAGAAAGCCTGAACAGACCAATAATAGCAGATGAAATTGAAGCAGTAATCACAAAAAAATAAAATAAAATAAAAACAAACCCCCCCCCCCAAAACTCTGGACATACAAAAGCCCTGGACCAGATGGTTTCACAGGAGAATTTTACAAAGCATTTAAGGAAGAGCTAACCCCTATCCTTCACAGACTTTTCTAAAAAATCCAAAATGATTGGAGACTCCCAAACTCTTTTTATGAAGCAAGCATCATCCTAATCCCAAAACCAGATAAAGACACAACAAAGAAAGAAAACTTCAGGCCAATATCGCTGATGAACATAGACACTAAAATCCTCAACAAAATATTGGCAAACTGCATTCAACAATACATTAAAAAGATCATACACCATGACCAAGTGGGATTCATCCCAGGGATGCAAGGATGGTTCAACATTCGCAAATCAGTAAATGTAATACACCACATAAACAAAAGCAAAGACAAAAATTACATGATCATATCCATAGATGCAGAAAAAGCATTTGATAAGGTACAGCACCCATTTATGATAAAAACACTCAGCAAAGTGGGAGTAGAGGGAGCATTCCTCAACATAATAAAGGCCATATATGAGAGACCTACAGCCAACATCATACTCAACGGGCAAAAACTAAAATCTTTCCCAGTAATATCAGAAACAAGACAAGGTTGTCCACTTTCACCACTTCTATTCAATATAGTATTGGAAGTCTTAGCCACAGTGATTAGACAAGAAAAGGAAATAAAAGGCATCCAAATTGGAAAGGAGGAAACAAAACTGTCCTTGTTTGCAGATAACATGATAGTGTACATAGAAAATCCTATAGACTCAGCCAAAAAACTGCTTGACCTAATAAATGAATTTGGCCAAACAGCCGGATACAAAGTCAATATCCAGAAATCAAAGGCATTTTTGTATACCAACAATGAAAGAGCAGAAGCTGAAATCAAGAAAAAAAATCCCATTTGATATAGCAAAAACAAAAATAAAATACCTAGGAATAAACCTAACCAAGGTGGTAAAAGACCTGTATGCAGAAAACTACAACACTGAAGAAATCAAGGAAGATACAAACAAATGGAAACATACACCGTGTTCATGGATTGGAAGAATTAACATCATCAAAATGTCCATACTACCCGAAGCAATTTACTGATTCAATGCAATACCTATTAAAGTACCAATGGCATATTTCACAGACATAGAACAAACACTTCAAAAATTTATATGGAACCATAAATGACCTTGAATAGCTGCAGCAATTTTGAGAAAGAAGAGCAAAGTAGGAGGGATCACAATACCTGACACCAAACTGTATTACAAGGCCACTGTAATCCAAACAGCCTGGTACTGGCATAAAAACAGTCACATGGACCAGTGGAATAGAACAAAGAGCCCAGAAATAAACCCAAGTCTCTACAGTCAATTAATATTCAACAAAGGGGGCAGCAACATAAAATGGAGGAAAAATAGCCTCTTCAACAAGTGGTGTTGGGAGAACTGCACAGCTATGTGCAAAAAAATGAAACTCAAGCACCAACTTACACTATACACAAAAATAAATTCAAGGTGGATAAAAGATTTAAATATAAGCCGTGACACCATTAAAGTCCTAGAGGAGAACATAGGCAGGAAAATCACAGATATTACACACAGCAACATTTTTACTGATATGTCCCCTAAAGCAAGGGACATAAAGGCAAGAATAAACAAGGCAAGAAAATGGGATCTCATCAAAATAAAAAGCTTCTGCACAGCGAAAGGAAACAGTATTAAAATAAAAAGAGAACCAACTGTCTAGGAAAACATATTTGCCAATGATACCTCAGACAAGGGTTTAATCTCCAAAATATATAAAGAACTTACACGACTCCACTCTAAGAAGACAAGCAACCCAATTAAAAAATGGGCAAAGGACTTGAGCAGACACTTCTCCAAGGAGGACATACAGAGGATCCAGGGTCACATGAAAAGATGCTCAATATCTCTAGCTATCAGAGAGATGCAAATTAAAACCAAAATGAGATACCACTTCACACCAGTCAGAATGGCCATCATAAACAAAGCAACAAACAAGTGTTGGAGAGGTTGAGGAGAAAAGGGGACCTTAGTGTACTGTTGGTGGGATTGCAGACTGGTCCAACCACTATGGAAAGCAGTATGGAATTTTCTAAGAAAACAAAATGGATCTGCCTTTTGACCCAGCAATTCCACTGCTAGGATTATATCCTAAGAACCCTGAAACACCAATCCCAAAGAATCTATGCACCCCAATGTTCATAGCAGCACAATGTACAATAGCCAAGTGTTGGAAACAACCTAGGTGCCCATCAGTAAATGAATGGATCAAGAAACTGTGGTACGTTTACACAATGGAATTCTATGGAGCAGAAAGAAAGAAGGAGCTCCTACCCTTCGCAACAGCATGGATGGAACTGGAGAGCATTATGCTAAGTGAAATAAGCCAGGTGATAAAAGACAAATACCATATGATCTCACCTTTAACAGGAACCTAATCAACAAAAAAACAAGCATAATATAACCAAAGACACTGAAATTGAGAACAGGCTGACAGCCACCAGAGGGGAGAAGGGAGGGAATTTCAGGGGCAAAGGGGAAGGTTTTGGAGCAACAAGTATGAAAGACACATGGGCACAAACTAGCGTGGGGGGTGGATATGGGTGGGAGGTAGGGAGGGCTGGGGTGGGAGTAAAAGACATAAGTGTACAAGAACAAGAATTAAAATAAATTTTTAAAAAAGTCACAAATACTGATGAAATAAACACACACACGCACGCACGCAAAGAACAAGGTGGGATTGAGCCAAGGTGTGGTGGTATCTCCCAGGGTCAGCGTGCAGTAGTAGAGAGTGATATCCTGCCTAGTGTCTGGTTCCACAGGAGTCCTGGCTGGTACCCCAGCTTATTAGGAGGAAGAAACTCAACTTGACCTTTATGCATCAAAGTGTCATTGCCTGGGCTGGCTGGCTCCCTTGGTTCATTCAGGTTGCTGATTCATGAGATGGCAGACTTGTTCCCCCACTGTAGAGGGCAGAGTCTTTCTCACTGGTTACAGACTTCTTTATAGCCTGGGCCAGTGGATCCCTGTCTTCCCCTCATCTTGGTGGAGAAAGTCGTTCTTGTTTTACAAGGGAAATTTGAAGTTCAATACATGGAAGTACCTTGACTGTTTCTCTGGAAAGTGCTGTGGAAACAGTTGCCTCTGACAGTTCTGAGTAAGGGTGAGTGGGAGCTGACAGTACTGATGGATGTGTTTTCCTTCTGACCTTTGTTTTTAGAACCCACACAGCAGTTAAAATCGCCCCGAAGTACAGTGCACCCGTGATCCATGTCCTGGACGCGTCCAAGAGCGTGGTAGTGGTGAGTCAGGGCTTGCCTTGCTCAGTATGCTGGGAAGGGAGGACAGAGAGCACTTCAGTTCAGGGGTGTTGGCCAATGTCTATTTATTTTTGTCCAGTTCTAAAAATGTGAAAAAATAGCCTATGGTTTCTGATGGTGTCCTTGCTATTGTATGCATCGCTGAGTGTGCCTTGGGCTTTCCAAGTGCACTGACTGAACAAGCAGCAGGAGTGCTGGTCTGAGGCACAGGAATGGTTGTACCAAGACACCTCTGAGCTGGACGTCAACCCAGAGAAAGCGCTCTCAGCCACTGAGAAACGTGTACAGATATGGATATGTTTTCCTAACTCGGTGCTGGAGCTAGAGGAATGCCGAATTTTTTTAAAGTCCTATTTCCAGATCAAAAAATAATTTAACCTGGAATGGGCCAGATGACCCTACCTAAGACAGAAAAACATTCACCTGCCCTGGCCAATGTGGCTCAGTTGGTTGGGCATTGTCCTACAAACCAAAAGGTCACCAGTTAGATTCCCAATGAGGGCGTATGCCTGGATTGTGGCCTCCGTGCTCTGCCCCCTCAGGGTGCTAGCAGAAGGCAGAAGGTATCCACTCAATATTTCTCTCCCTTTCTTTCTCCCTTCCTTCCCTGCCCTCTCAAATACAATTTTTTTTAAAACTTAAAGAAAACCCAAAACATTCTCTTGATATTCAAAACCCAGAATGATAGGTTTTTTTCTCAGTGAGTGCAGTAAACAATTTAGCTCAGTGTGTTTTCCTCCTTTTCTCCATCCTAATACCTCTCTCACTGCAGCTTTTATTCTTTCCACTAAATGACAGGATAGGATAGCAGAAGGAGTTCTTTCAGATCTGTGAATTAATGTATATGAAAGTTACATTAGAATTGCTGAGATTATTAAAAACTTAGTGTGGCAGGTGCTGTGCTAAATGCTGTACCTCGGTTCCTCATTGAATCCTTATGAGATAGACACCTTCATTATCCCCGTTTTAGAGATGAGGAAACAGGACGAAGAGGTTAGTGACTCCTTGAGGTCACACATCCATCAGGCGGCAGGTCTGGGATTCGATGCAGTTGGTCTTGCTCCAGGCCACGTGAAACCTGCTTCCATTAGTGCTATTTAACGATACTCCTTTAAGTCAGTCTGCACTTATACAACTGCAGCTTTTTAATTTGCCGTTGATGTAGTTGTAGATAGTGTGTAAATAAACTATATTTCTATGACTCAACTTGAAAACAAGTTTTTGTATTTTGTTTTTGCATTGTGCTTCATAAGGAGCTTATATCAGGTCCATGGTTGAGTACCCAGTGGGCCTCTTTTTAAGGCTTGTATCATTTTCCAATGCTAATGAATGACTGCACATTTTCCATTTGCAGGCCAGGCTGTTGGACCCATTTAAGTGCAGTGGTACTACTACCCCCGCATTAGGGGAAGGCCTTTAGCTAGGAAGGAATCAGCCCTGTGTTTCCGTTTGAGGACAGACTCCTTCACCACCTTGAAGAGCTAGTGGCATGGCCACCCTGAGAACTGACAGGCCAGCGTGCGGACGTCTGTGCTCTTTACTGTTTGGGCCAGCTGGGTGCCACAGTAGTCAGCTCTTCTGAACTGCAAGGAACGACCCCTTTTTTCCCCCTTACCTGAGGCCATCTTTTCATTGCTTTTAGAGAGAGAGGGAGGGACAGACAGAAACATCAATCACCCACCATCCACATCCCGACCTGGGATCAAACCCGCAATCCAGGCATGTGCCCTGACCAGGTATCAAACCCACAGTCCTTTGGTTCACCAAACGATGCTCCAACTAACTGAGCAACACTAGCCAGGGTGGGACAGCCACCTTTTGAAATCACTCAAACATAAGTCTGATGAGAAATCATTTAGTTAATTGCTAGTGACAGATTTCAGGAGTCAGTGGTGCAGCTATTTAGGGTGACAGTCGGTTCAGATCAAGTGCAGTGAGTGTGGCGCAGGCCCATGCTCTGAGGAACTGTCTCGTGCACTTGAAAGGTTCCAACATGGGGCATACATAATAGTTGGATATTTAGACCCGAGGATACCCCTTTTTTCCTTTGTTTTTTTAAAATAAAAACAAGGTGCCAATATTTGGTTCTTAATAAATTGTAAAATATACGTTCAGTAGATTTCCTCTTATTGTGCTGCTATTACCATAAAAAATAAAAGTAAAAAAGGAAAAAGAAAAACTATGCACTGAGTGGCTGACATGAAAACACACGATGGACTGATTTTATGGTGGAGGACCACATAGGGTAACCCATATAATTGGCCATGAATTTGTTTCCATGGATAAGTCAGACTGGGCAGGGTGGGGCTTGTCATTGTGCTCTGGGAACTGGGGCTCTGTAGAGGTGCGGAGGTGCCCCCAGACTAGCAGTAGGTTCTTCTCCACAGTGTACCCGTGTCAGGTATTGTCAGGTTCCTTGGATATTAGGGTTTGGCTTCCTCAGAGTTTAAAATCTGGTAGAATGGATGCATATGTGAGGGAGCTTGGGAGCAGAGACCCTGTTCTCACTGTCATTGAGCTCTGCTGGGATGAGCACCTCACTGAAGTGCGGTGCCTGTAAGGTGAGCAAATACTTGGTGCTGGGAATACTGTTTGGAAGCCCATTGTTAGGCTTGCCACCAAGGCCTTTTCTGATTATGGTGTTCCTTCAGAAAACAATACGGTTTTATACTAACTCATAGGCAGTTGGGTTGGTATTAGAGATACTTAGAAAGTTCACTTAGCATTCTAGACATTCAAAGCTGGTAGTCCCTCTAGCCATCATCCAGTCTCACTTCCTCAATTTCAGGTGATGCTGTTGGATTTCCCACTTTTTTGTGCGTTAGGAAATTCTACTGGAGGATCCTAAGACAGGGTAGTGCTATGGGTTTTGAACTGAGGTGATCAGTAGCAGTAATTTCTTTTTTGTGTGTGTAAATTTACTTTGAGTTTTGGTGATAGCCATTCTACCAACTTGATAATCATCAGCATGAAGAGTATTCAGCTGATCCTGGTTTCACAATTTACTGAGTAGCCTCACATTTCTCAGATGATAGGTTTCCATTCTTATTTCAGCAGAAGCTCATGATTGACTGTGAAGATCAGCCTCATTCCTTCTGCAAACATTTAGGAGGATGCACCTAGTGCATACCAAGCACTAAGCTGCAAACAGGGACACAGTCTGCCTCAGAGGGTTTGTCCTCTACGAAAGGAAGTGGGTACACAGGCAGATACCACACCTGTGATAAGCATAGGGATGGAGAGACAAACGGCATCTTTGAAACACTAATGAGGACTGCCCAACTGGTGTGTTGTGTGTGAGTCCCCAAGACCACCCTCACTTTCCAAGACTTGCTAGAAGGATTCTCAGGACTCAGAGACTGTTATACTCACAGTCCTGGTTTATTCCTGTGAGAGGATACAGATTAGAATCAATAAAGACAAAACATGCATGGAGTAGAATCCAGGAAAGACCAGGCATGAGCTTCCAGGTATCCTCTCCCCATGGGGTCATAAGGACAGTGCTTAACTCTGCCATTAGTGGTATGCGGCAGCACATGTGGGGCAGTGCCAACCAGGGAGGCTCCCCTGAGCCATTGTGTCCAGGCTTGTATGGGATCAGTCACCTGGGCCTTCCCTCCAGGGTCAGGCAGATATAGCGTGAGCCATGTCCCTCCGGGCATCACATTGTTAGCATCACAATGTGCCGGGTGGGGGGGGGGCGGGGGGGGGGACCAAAGCTCCAAGTCAGGCCAGCAAACACTCTTATCAGACAGGATGTTCCAGGGGCCAGTTTGTGGTAGTGATGTTTGTTTGTTTGTTTGTTTGTAAGATGTAAGATCTGAACGTCCTAGCAAGTTAACTCTATTGCACTGCCAGGCAAGTAAAGGGAGAGGAAATGGTGTCACCACGGAAAAACTTCCTGAAGGAAGGTGTCACCAGAACCAGGCAGTGTTGCACGTCTCAGCTTCTTTTGCTGCTCTGTGGCTCTTACTATGATCTTGCATTTTCAGTGTTCTCAACTATTAGATGAGAACCAGAAGGAGGAGTACTTCGAGGAGATCACAGAGGAGTATGAAGATATTAGACAGGACCACTATGAGTCTCTCAAGGTAAGTAACAAAAACAAGTCATGGCTTGTTTGGGTAATAAAACAATCCTATAGTTTTTAATGTGACTTCATTGTTTTGAGAAGGGCAAAGGTTTAGGAACATTTTAGGTCCTATTTCCTAGTTCAAATCAGAGCTCTTCAGTTTCTGAGTTTCCAATAATTTTGGTTATGTTAAAATTAATTTTTTTATTCCTCCAGACAAGCATTGGATAGTATGCAGGAGGTATTAGGTACCATGCTAGATGCCTGAGTTAAGGGAATGAATAAAACATGAGCTCATAGCCAGCAGGGAAGTGGGAACTGAAACAGTGTGCAGAGATGATGCTGCACATCCTTGTTCTTGAGGAAGCAGTGAAGAAAATGAACGTATTAGGGCCATTGTAAGCCTCTCTCCCGGACTTCCCAGCAGTGACTATGCGGGGCAGTGTTTCCTGTCCCTCTCAGTGGGCCTCAAGGACCCATGGGGAGTAGGCAGAGTTACTCCTTAGAAGTCACTGGGGTGTTTCTTCCTGGTTATCTTCCTACTGGACTTTGTTCAGGGATGCATTTTAGGGGTTGGCTAGGCAGGTGAGAATTGGGATAATAAGCAACATGAAGAAAACAGGTGTTTCTGAGGGTTGGCTAGCCCCTGACACTGGTTGGCTTCCCCTCTCCTTGGGTTTGCCCACAGTTGACAGTTGCTTAGTTCTCAGTTCTGTCTTCCAGTCCTCTGAGCTATGGACAGCAGGCCAGTTAACCCCACCTGCATGTTCTAAAAGTACAGGCCAGAGACATTGCTGGTCATGCTGCAGGTCCACCTCATATTTATGTATTAATATTTAGTAGGTAGCCCTGGCTGGTGTGGCTCAGTGGATTGAGTGCTGGCCTGCGAACCAAAAGGTCATTGGTTCTATTCCCAGTCAGGGCACATGCCTGCGTTGTGGGCCAGGTCCCCTGTTGTGGGTATGTGAGAGGCAACCTATTGATGTACCTCTTGCACATTGATGTTTCTCTCCCTCTGTTTCTCCCTCCCTTCCCCTCTCTCTAAAAATAAGTAAATAATTAAAAAATATATTTAGTAGGTGTTTATTGAATCTTTATTGTCTAATGTTCTGGTACTGATGTGAAGCCATATTGGATGTAAAAGGAAGAGTATTTCAGGATATGAATTTTCGTTAATAAAAGAATTTTCTTACAAAACTTATATATTAGCATTCTTGGACATACTTTTGTAGTAGCAGCTGAAAACCTAAGCGTGTCTGATTAAATAACTTCTTTATTTCATAGGAGAGAAGATACTTAACCTTGAGTCAAGCTAGAAAAAACAGTTTCCATGTTGACTGGCTGTCCGAGCCTCACCCAGGTGCGTTTGACTGTGGGGTAGAGAAAGGCTCCAGGTGGTAACTGGGGGCTGAAGGGCCGTTTGCATTTTCTTGCCTACAGAGTGAGACAGGCAGTTAGAGATTTAATTGTGTCTAGTACGATGATGAATGACAATGATGACTGGAAATAAAAGTAAATGGGTCCCACATGTAGCGACCCAAACACTGTTCTGAGAGGGACTCAGCGCAGCTCCAAGTCCTGGACACAACTCTGTAATGAATGTGCTGCTACCCAGCTTTCATTTGAAGAAATAGTTTGGGGTGATAACTTGGAAGGTAGTAGGATTCTGTCTCTGATCTGCCTTCTAAACCCCATACTCTTTCCTTTGTGCTGTGCTTGACTGAAGCAAGTTCTGGAGACCTGCCTGGTCGCCCTGTCACTGCGTTGGCCTGGGTCCCAGGCAGGACCAGGCACAGACATGGATTGTCTGAAATTGAAAATGCCCTCGCATCGAGCAGACCTTTAAAACACTTCAGCAAAGCAGGCTCTCCTGTTTCTTATTCACTCTCTCATTCTCTCTTAATTTCTTTTACTTGGTTTCCTTCCTTGTGTATTTCTTGCTACCTTTCTTGCCTTAAGTAGGTGTTCACGAGGGAGTAAAATATGTAAGATGCTTTGACAGACTCAGAGGGGCATGAGATACGCAAAACCGAGACAGGTGAATGGGGGTTATGTTAATTAAATCTATATTTTCAAGGTAACACCTCAAATCAGCTTTCATTGCTCGTGCTCAGCAGAGCCGAGAGAATTAAATTGGAAGTGCTGAACTGAGTGTGGTTTAGGGAGAGTTGGAAGCCTGTTCTGATCCCAACTTGGCTCCTGGCTCTGCGTCATTGTCTGACTTTGAGCATCTTCTGATGTGTAAAAAAGGAGTTACTTTATGGAAATGGAGGCTAGAATCATATGTGTAAATCTTTGAAAACTATAAATCACCATATGGTCCAAACTATTATTTTCTCTTTACCTCTCACTGTGAAATTAGAAAAATTTTGCAGGGGAAGTTCATTTCAAGCAAGTCCAATATGCAAACACATCTCGGTGGAAATGGGCCTCTGCAGGCCCTGGGTACAGGCAGTGGGTGGTGGGCACTGTTCTGGGGGCTGCTGCCCCCCCAGCAGGCCTCTGCAAGGCTCTAGGCCTGCTGCTTGAGGGCATTGAGCCTAGAGGTCCAGCCTTCAGACATGTTTTTGAAGGCAGCACAGTCTTAGGGTCATTGCAGGAAGTCACTAAAGGGAGAAGGGAGCCTCAAGTTCCTTGGTGGTAAAACCTCAGACAGATCAGAAACTCAGGAAGATAAGCTTACTCAAGACCAGCATGCAGCTAGACAGTCCTCCTGCCTTTCCAGGCAAGAGGGAACTTTGCTAGATGACTATCTATAGTTTCCTTCTAGTTACCAAATGAAGAAGGGCTCATCCTAAATAATAAAAAGATGACCAGGAATAAATGGGAAAGAGTTACTGTGAACATGTATGAAAAGGTAGATTTCCAGCCAAAAATAAGCTACTATGCTTTTCCTGAACTTTTCACCTCTCACTTTGACTATCTGATGAGAGCAAGACACTCCTGAGATATCTGTTCCCCCCGAGGGGAAAACACATGCTATCTGACCACCCCCACTCCCCAGCCCCCTCGCCCCACCATTTACTGGGCAGGAAACTGAGGATGGGGGGGGCTGGGAAGTGGCATTGGAGTTGGTACTTTGGACCCTGGCCTGACCCCCCACAAGCCTGATGGTGGGGGATAGTATTGCCACTCTTGGTGTCCACGAAGGCTCTGTGCATATGTAGCAGTAGGTGGTATAGACTGTTGTTTCATGTCTTTAAACTTTACATTCATGTCTTTCTACAGTGCTCTTCATTGCAGCATCGTTCCCATTTGTACATGTGAAGATTATCCTGTCTTTTTTCTTGGGCAGGGTTGGGGTGGGAGGGAAGTCTCCAAGGGTGATGCAGTCCATCGGCTACATGGGAGAACGGTTTTAAGTTTCCCTGAAGAATGACTCATTCTCCACGACAGTTTAAAGTTCTCCTCTTTGGAAAACAACTCCCATGGGTGATAGGACGGAGGCATGGCACGGGAGCCAGCTGAGTGGGAGAGAACTGGCTGGGCAGGCCTGCGGCAGGCAGCACGGCAGGCAGCACTATGTGCGGGGGCTCCGCCCAGGCTCACATTGCTGTTGACATCGGTGCATATCTCCTGCAGTGAAGCCCACGTTTCTTGGGACTTGGGTCTTTGAAGACTATGACCTGCAGAAGCTAGTGGATTACATTGACTGGAAGCCTTTCTTTGACGTGTGGCAGCTCCGGGGCAAGTACCCAAACCGAGGCTTTCCCAAGATATTTAACGACAAGACTGTAGGTTAGTTCAGTACTTCTTTCTTCCTTCTCTGGTCTTGGAGGCACAGTACTGGGACTTTGAACACAAGAATAGATGGTTTGAGTTATGCAGGATACAGTTTATTATCATATAACATGAGGTATTGTTTACCTGCTCAGCTCTTTAATGGTCCTTATTGATCAACTAAATTGTTTACCCATTTTTTAGTTGTTGGGTAAATGGTTGTTGACATCAGTTCCATACTGGGCTCTGTGCTGGGCACCAGGGATACAATGGAGAGGACGGTATAAATCCGGCCCCTGAAACCTGGCTGGTTGGTGCAGCTTCAGTGAAGGGGAACCCAGGTTTCTGTGGACACAACAAAATGAGGTGGACCGCAGGCTGGGGGGACAGGGGAGGCTTCCTGGAGGAAGTGGCATTTGAGCCAATTTGTAAAAATTGAGAGTTACTGAGGCCAGGCCAGAGGCTGTGAGGTGGCACTGAAGCAAAGGACCTTCTGGCAGAGGGGATGGTGTGAGAAGGCACAGATGTGTGCTGATTTGCAGACTGCAATTGTCCATTGTGCCTGGAGCCTTGGTGGGGAAGGGGCATTTGGGGAGATAAGCTGGAGAAGTGGATGAGTCCAACCCAACCTCCTAAACCTACTGCAAGAGACATAGGATCAAATGCCGAGCCATTCGGAGGACTGGATAATAGCAGAGCAGGAAGGAGGGGCCTGGGAGAGAGATGTGTGGGATGAGGGCTAAGCAGAACCTGAAGAAGTGGCCCCTGCTTGCTTCCCAGAGGGTCCCTGCTCTGTGACTCAGCAGCTCTCAGGCCAGGCAGGGCTGCAGCAGGCGAAGAGGGGGTTCTCATTCTGAACACCTGAGTGACCACAAGTGAGCACTGGAAGGGCCAGGAGAAAGCTGGACAGAACATGCCCTTGACAGAGGACTTAAGACCCTGCTGGCCCCTGACCATGGGAGAGGTAGCTCAGGGTCACGTGCAGAATTGGAAACCTAGAGGAGAGTGTCCCAGGGCCCAGGCCCACTATGCAGGAGAGATCCTTCAGGAGCCCCTGAGCCTCGGCTATCCAGGAGCAGTGCTGAAGCTACTTGAGTCCTTAACCTGCCGCCCTTCCGCAGAGGTCCCTGTGAGGTCAGAGGAGTGGTGTGTTCACCAGGAGCAGCACTGGCCTGCCCTGTGTCACTCTGTGACAGCCTGCTTTGGGGAGCCACAGGTTTGGCGCTCTGCCTTTGTTAAATGGAAATGTAAGCAGCATGAGTCGGGGAGACAGACTGGAAACCGCACTTAGCAGGCAGCACAAAACCACCTGCAGCTCCATCCTAGGATGTCTGACACCAAGCACTGAGAGAGTACTTGAGGGGAAAGAGGGGTGACAAGGTGACAGGGGAGGGTGGTGGTTCTAAAGGAAGCATTTGCTGGTTATTGACATCTTTTAAGTGATTGCTTATGGTATCTTCCTAATAGGTGAAGAAGCCAAAAAAGTCTATGATGATGCCCAGAATATGCTGACAGCACTGATTAGGGAGAAGAAGCTGCAGGCCAGGGGCGTGGTTGGGTTCTGGCCGGCACAGAGCGTCCAAGACGACATCCACTTGTACGCACTGGGCTCTGACCCCTGGGCTTCGCAGCCCATCGCCACCTTTCATGGGCTGAGGCAACAGGTATGGCAGGTAGCTGGACCACAAGCAAGCTGCTTCTGCTTTTCAGTGTGAGCACTGAAAGAATGTAAATAAGAATAAAGTAAGTCTGAGCTTTGTATGAAGGACAGCTCTGCCCCACCTCACCCTGAATGACCAATCCCAATCCCAAGCCCAACCCCAAGGCCTCTGTGAGGACGTGGAGAGAAGGCTGGAGTGCAGGGTTTGCTGGTGTGTCAGGTGGTAGCTGCCTAAGTGGTCATGTATGTCAGCTTGTATACACATCATTGAGACAGGCTGGTGGCTTTTTCTTTAAGGGGAGACAGGCAGGAGCAAACCTTCACTGAAAGTGTACTGGGTGTCAGGTGCTTGCAGGGCTCCGGATGGACCGTCTTGTTTAATTCCCACACGCTTGATATGCCCAAAATGAGAAAATGAAGGTTGCAGAGAGCGTGCTGAGTCCACGGCTTGGAGGGGAGAGCCCAGCCTCTCCTCACCCCATGGCTGTTCTGTCTCAGCTCCATCTTCTGTGGCGTTGTGAGAACGGGATCATTGTAACATGATCTCTCATGCACCCCCACCTTTCAAAGTGTAGACACCATAGGCACATCCCGTTAACTGCTGTGAAAAGCCATGGTCTTAGAATGGAACCAGAATGCACCGGAGTTATCACTAAGGGTTTCAGTGAATTATTCTTGCAAAGCTTCACTACCATTTTAGTCATTTAGGGAGTGATCATGTTGCTTTGATTCATAACCAGAAAATAGTTCATAATGACAGATATTTTTACTGCAACAACATCTGAAGACATTCTTAAGTCAAGGACATTGAACAGCACCAGCCAAGGTCAATGAGGGTGTCTACATCATCAGTTTGCACTCAGGCTCAGACACCACAAACATGAGGCAGGGTGTTAACGTCAGTTCCAGCTCCCTCCATCTTGGGACTGTTGACTTTTCTTTTCCAGGTGGAACTCAGGTCAGAAGCCTCTCCTGGCCCAGTTTTTCATCCTTCAGGTCCCGTGTCCTCTGAGCTCCTTTCATGCCCAGGCCCATTTGTGTCCAGGCATTCTGTGACAGACTGTGTTAGGACATTTCATGTACGACTTCTCAGTGTATGTCTGTTACCTACTCAGATAGGTATTTCTGGAGAGTTCTGGCTGCAGCGACCTCTTGCTCTGGGAGTCTGTTCTGAGTAGCTCTGATAGCAGCCCTTTCTAACGTGTAGTGCTGGCCCCTCTCTCCTTGTGCCTGGAAGCTTTGCATCTCCCTCTTACTTCGTTACCCCGGAACAATTGATGGCAGCGTACATCTGGAGCCGCTCCTCCGTACATGGCTGGCCCTGGGCTCCATGACATCTCCATATGCCGTGGTCAGACACCTTCTTGCCTGCCCCATCTCTGCCCAGCATCAGGCTGTGTACTTGTTTACAGAACCAGCAAGCACATCACTCCTAAGCTTCTGGGATGGCCACTTGCTTGTTAATTGATCAGTCCTAACCAGTGCCATGTAGCGGTCAGGAGCATTGGTTGTGGTATCAGACCCCGGGCCTGCGACTCTCTGACCTGAGCTAGTTGATCAATTCTATCTGCCTCAGATTCCTCATCTTCACTGTGGCGCTGATGGTATCACGTGCCTGGCATATAGTAAGCACTCAACAAAAATTAGTTATTAGTTGTTTACGCTCTCAGCAAAATTATTGATTGTGAAATAGTAAGGTCTTATTTGTTAGTTTAGTGGCAGGGAAGAGTCCATCAGGTCCATCAGCTGAAAATGAAAAGTGGGAGAGGCACCAGGCCTGGTGGGAGAGTTCACATTTTAAAAACATTTTTTTTATTGTTCAATTACAGTTGTTCCCTTTTTCCCCCATTACTCTCCCCTTCCCTACCCACATTCAGTCCTCCCCCTACTCCATTGTCTTTGCCCATGGGTTCATTATATATGTTCCTTGACTTGACCCTTCCCTTTCATTCCCCCATTATCCACCCCCCCTCTCGTCTTGTCATTGTCAGTTTGTTCTTTATTTCCACGTTTCTGGTTCTATTTTGCTTGCTTGTTTGTTGTGTTGATTAGGTTTCACTAATAGGGGAGATCGTGTGGTATTTGTCTTTCACCACCTGGCTTATTTCACTTGGCATAATGCTCTCCAGTTCCCTCCATGCTGTTGCACAGGGTAGGAGCTCCTTCTTTCTCTCTGCTGTGTAGTAGTCCATTGTGTAAATGTACCACAGCTTTTTGATCCACTCATTTGTTGATGGGCACTTAGGCTGTTTCCAGCACTTGGCTATTGTAAATTGGGCTGCTATGAACATTGGGGTGTATAGATTTTTTGGGATTGGTGTTTCAGGGTTCTTAGGATATAATCCTAGCAGTGGATTTGCTGGGTCAAAAGGCAGATCCATTTTTAGTTTTCTTAGAAAATTCCATACTGCTTTCCATAGTGGTTGGACCAGTCTGCAATCCTACCAACAGTGCACTAAGGTCCCCTTTTCTCCACAACCTCTCCAACACTTGTTTGTTGCTTTGTTTATGATGGCCATTCTGACTGGTGTGACGTGGTATCTCATTTTGGTTTTAATTTGCATCTCTCTGATGGCTAGTGATGCTGAGTATTCTTTCATATATCTCTGGGCCCTCTGTATGTCCTCTTTGGAGAAGTGTCTATTCAGGTCCTTTGCCCATTTCATAATTGGATTGTTTGTCTTCCTGGTATGGAGTCATGTGAGTTCTTTATCTATTTTGGAGATCAAACCCTTGTCCGAGGTATCAATGGTAAATATATTTTACCATACAGTTGGTTCCCTTTTTGTTTTGCTGATGTTTTCTGTACCTGTTGAAAGACTTTTAATTTGATGTAATCCCATTTGTTTATTCTTTCCTGTATATCCCTTGCTCTATGGGACATACTGGTGAAAATACTGCTGTGTGAAATATCTGAAATTTTTCTGCCTATGTTCCCCTCTAGGACTCTTATGGTGTCACGATTTATATTAAGTCTTTTATCCTTCTTGAGTTTATTTTTGTGTATGGCTTAAATTGGTGGTCGAGTTTCATTTTTTTGCATGTAGCTGTGCAGATCTCCCAATAGCATTTGTTGAAGAGGCTATTTTTACTCCATTTTATGTTTTGCCTTCTTTGTTGAATATTAATTGACTATGGAGACTTGGGTTTGTTTCTGGGCTGTCCTGTTCCTTTGGTCTATGTGTCTGTTCTTATGCTAATGTAAGACTTTTTTGATTACAGGGGCCTTGTAATATAGTTTGACGCCATGTATTGTGATCCCTCCTACTTTGTTCTTCTTTCTCAAAATTGCTGCAGCTATTCGGAGTCGTTTATGGCTCCATATAAATTTTTGAAATATTTGTTCAATACCTGTGAAATATGTCATTGGTATTTTAATAGGGATTACATTGAATCTATAAATTGCTTTGGGTAGTATGGACATTTTGATGATGATAATTATTCCAATCCATGAACACAGCGTGCTTCCATTTGTTTGTGTCTTCCTTGATTTCTTTCTTCAGTGTTGTGTAATTCTGAGTACAGGTCTTTAACCTCCTTGGTTAGGTTTATTCCTAGGTACTTTATTTTTCTTATTGTTGTAGCAAAGGGGATTTTTTCCCCTAATTTCTGTTTCTGATACTTTGTTGTTGGTGTACAAAAATGCCTTTGATTTGTAAATATTGACTTTGTATCCCTCTGTTTTGCCAAATTCACTTATTAGGTCCAGTAGTTTTTTTGTGGAATCTATAGGATTTTGATTTGAATCAAATGAAGAAGCGAATCCTGCTGAGCTCCTTGTTTGCTGTCAGGCTGGCCCCGGGTCTCCTGAGCTGTCTGTCTCCTGAGCCCTGCCAATTCCCCCCCACCCCCCAGCATCCCAGGCCTCTGTGGGACTGGCCTGGCAGCATGTTCAACTTCTTGATGCAAAGTAGAGGCTCATATTTGGTGGTCCCCTTCTGAACATAACTTCAAGATTTAATGTTGATTTCGAATAGAAACACTTTGGGGGAAGTTTTTTTTTGATCTGAATGTTTAGGGTTCCAGTTCCTAGCACAGTGCCTGTGGCCTTGAGTAAGTGTTTGGTCAGTGTGTGAAAGAGCAGTTAACTGGTTTCCTCCCTACATATGTCATGTCATATGTTTAAAAGCTCATTTCATTTGCTCGTTCAACAAATCTTTATGAACTGCCATGCACTGTACTAAGTGCTGAGGACGGCACAGTGCACGGAACAGACAGGCATCCCTGTTTGAAGCCTGTACTCTGACAAGAGTCTGCTGCCGTCCACTGTGTGTGCTGCCCCATCTGTGCTCATGGCCCCTCTGCCTGCCCCTTGGATTTTCAGGCCGAGAAGGACTCCACCAGCATGGAGCCGTACCTCTGCCTCTCGGACTTTATCGCCCCGCTGGACTCAGGCCTCCGGGACCACCTGGGCTTGTTCGCTGTTGCCTGCTTCGGGGTGGAGGAGCTGAGCCGAGCCTTCGAGGACCAGTGTGACGACTACAGCAGCATCATGGTCAAGGCACTGGGGGACCGGCTGGCAGAGGTAGTGCCGCAGTGCTCTGGGGATAGAGCTGGGGTGGAACCCGGGATGATGCCAGAACGCTAGGCAGCCGTGAGGATCAGATGAGGCTAGCTTTAACACAGTTTAAGTTGTATATTCTCAAATTGTTCTCCCACATCATCTTTTGGGCAAAGGTGACCCTTCAGTGGTATAGTTGGCAATCTCCCTTAGAACCTTCACTTCATTGTGATGTTGTCCTGAGGAGCCTGAAAAATTAAAACCAGACATCTGTTTCAGAGCTCCTGTTCTAATGGAGGTGTCCTCTGTAGCCAAGGTCCCTAACCCCTGGGCATGGACTGGTACTGGTCCTCAGCCTGTTAGGAACCAGCCTGCAAGCAAAGTGCACCTGAGTTCCACCTCCTGTCTGTCCCCCTCACCGCTCCCCCACCCCTCTCTTCTATGAAACTAGTCCTTGATACCAAAAAGGTTGGGGACCAGCTCTATAGATTCCTCCTCTTCGTGTGCCAGGAGCAGGGTGCACTGAGCAGCGGGGATGCCGAAATCAAGCCAGCAGAGCAGCTAATGACACTACACAGGAGTCAGGAGTCCAGCCAGTGCCCTCCTGCTTGATGTCCCCCAGCTGGTCCAGGCAAGGGTGCTGCCTGGGTGGCTTTGATCGAGGGGTGCCGGCAGCACTGACACCCCCTTGTCCCGGGCTCCAGGCCTTTGCGGAGGAGCTCCATGAGAGGGTCCGCCGGGAACTGTGGGCCTACTGCAGTGACGAGCAGCTGGATGTCGCCGACCTGCGAAGGCTGCGATATGGGGGCATCCGCCCAGCGCCCGGCTACCCCAGCCAGCCCGACCATACCGAAAAACTCACGATGTGGAGGCTTGCGAACATTGAGCAGTGCACAGGTACGTGCCCGGAAGGGAGTGCCCTCTTTCCCGAATCAGCCCAGATTGGGTGCCTGCTGCCTATAGGCCCTGGGCACATGTGCAGTTTTTCACTCTCCAGGCATTCGGTTGACGGAGTCATTAGCGATGGCACCAGCTTCAGCCGTGTGTGGCCTCTACTTCTCCAATTCAAAGTCCAAGTATTTTGCTGTGGGGAAGATTTCCAAGGATCAGGTAACTTAGCTGTTTCATTGTAGCTGGCTTCCTGGGATTTCTGTCTTGTTTTAAGTAGAACTGTAGAACCTATTGTACTTCACATGTAAATGAAAAAACAACACGAGGGAAAGGATGAACAAAGTTATCTCAGTTAAGGTCTTCATTTGATTCGATCCCATTGCCCTGATTCTGGCCCTCTCATTTACGTGCAGACCACACACATGCATGCATGCCTATGTACATGACACACATGTGAGCCCACATGCACCTGCTCATACCCCCACAAGTTTCTAAGATTCAGATATTTACCCCTTGACCACATTTTTCCTGCCCAGATAATAGGCAGCTTGGTGAATAGACAAATCCATCTCCATTCAACTCAGGCTGCTCATAAGTCAAGAAATGGAAGGTACTTAATATTTCTGGGCAAATCCTATGGAAACTTCAGTTCAAAGAGCCATATCAGCTTGGTCTCATAAGTTGCTTCTGCTCTTCTGCAGGTTGAGGATTACGCGCTGAGGAAGAACATGTCTGTGGCCGAGGTGGAGAAATGGCTTGGACCCGTTTTGGGATATGATACAGACTGACTTTCTGTTTTTTTACCTTTCATGTACTTCAGGGGGTTTCCCACCCCCCACCAGAAACAAAGGTTGGGGTCCCTGCTGTATATGATCCTCAGGGAAATAGAGTCCAGAGTGCCTTAAAACAAGCAGCCATGGCAGCAGCCCAGGAGCCTGTCTGCAGCCAGGTGATGCCCCTGCTGCCTTATGTTTGGTGAGACTGCCTGGTGGGCCTTAGAGGAGCGAGTGCTGCCTGGGTTCCTGGGCAGCGAGCAGAGCTCTGGCTGTGTCTGGTTGCTGGGGCCCAGTGACAGGCTGAAGGTAGAGGTCTTATGCATTTCAAAGCAAGTCACCTTGCTGTTTTTACTTTTACCTTGGACGTAGGAGCACACTCTTTTTTTCCCCCCTCACTCTTAGAAAAAAGGCTGAAATTGAATAGAGCATGTGATGCTGTGGCAAAAGGGCGGTTTAATCCAGTGGTTACCACAGTAGACACTAACAGGGAAGAAAGGATAAAAAAGGATAACGGCTCTGTTTCCGGAAGACCTCATCTTCTACAGGCTCTTGTAGTGGGTGGCACAGGTTCCTTTGGGAAAAGCACACCGAACTGCTGGCTTGTCAGACAGACTCGAGCTGTTTGTGCTGGTGTGGTCAAATACAATTATGTTCTCTAACCACTTTGTCCGCTCATGATTCCCTATTAGCCCTAAGGAGAAAAGAAGGCAGGGAGAGAGTGGCAGCTAATGTCTTTTAGTTGTTTTCCAGAATTGAGCAGGTGCATGGCTGAGCTGTGCATAGCATCCTGGGCTGATTTGGACAGGTGAGCAGCTTAATTCCACTCAGCGGTTGCTTTTCTGCTGTCCCCTAACTCCAGACTCACACGACTTAGGAGTAGCACATTGACTTGTCAGTCACTGCAGAGGGGATGGGTAAGAGACAGGCTTTGGAGTCAGACACTCCGGGTTCAGGTCTCAGCTTTGCCACCTATTCACTGCCTGACAGTGGTGAATCACTGAAGCCCCTGCAGTTTCCTCACCTGTGAAATGGGGCAGTGGCGCCGGGTCCCTTCACGTGGGCAGGCATGAGGTGATACGCGTACGGCAGGTAACCCGGGTCTGGCACAGCAAGTGCTGAGTGAGCAGCATCTTACTGCTCTGTCCATCATCCTTTGAGTTCAGCACACGGTAGGGGCTCACAGGAAGGGAGTGAGAGCTGAGGGGAGGTGGAAAGACATTGGGGAAATGCATGTGGCAACGACTGCAGTGCTTACGACAGGTGCCCTGTGCCGACACTGCCCATTAGCACTGGAACTGGGAAGGAGGAGCGGCCCCTGGGTCGCATGCCCCTGTCGTGACGAAGCCAGCATTTCCCCCTGAGCACTGACATCGAGTAGCGTGCAGGCACGTTGGAGGTGAAAGGGGCCAGACAGAAGGATGGCCCTGTGCCTCTGTGGTGTAACTGCGTCTACCTGCAGGCTGACACCCTTCTCAGGCGTTGCTCACCCTTCAAGTGAGAAAACTGTGTTCTTTGGTGCATTGAATGTGTGCCAGACTGAGAATGGGACTTGGCCTCCTGAGACACTTAGCTGGGGGGCTTACCTTCTGTTCCCTAGCAGGTATGTTATTCTGGGCTTTGGAACACTTCTGTGAGAAAGAGTGACCTTCAAATTCAGTCATGTGCTGAGTAACGACATTTCAGGCAATGACAGGCTGCGAATCTGATGGTGGTCCTGTGAGATCATATGGTGCTGAACTTGGAGAAACAATAGAATGATGGTTCCCAGGGCCTGGGGCATTGAGATGTGGTGTGAGGGCACAAACGTACAACCAGGAGATCTACTGCACAGCAAAGTATTTAATTACAGTCAATAATACTGTATTATGAACTTCAGAGTTGCTAAGAGACCAAACCTTAACACAAAATCATTTTGGTTAAGGTTTTTGTGCTCTCCACACAAAAAAGAAATGATGAATAATTGATGTGATAGAGATGTTAGCTAACGCCACTGCAGTCATTTTGCAATAACATAAATGTATCACATCAACACCTTGAACTTACACAATGTTATATGCCAATTATGTCTCAATAAAAAACAAACGCAACCTCCCTGAACAACAAGCCCGCTGGGGCCACTGAGCTTCTCCAGGTGCAGTCAGAGCTGAGGCACCCCTGCCCGCAGCCAGGAAACCTCCGGGCCGCAGTAGGTCCCACACTCAGCCGACCACTGCCTCTGCACCTGCTGGCGGGGGGCTGATGGGTCAGGAGCCTTGCAGTGTTCTCGCAGCCCCTGAATCCTCAGAGACCCACTAAAAGTCAGTATATCTTCCATGCAAAGTGCATCTGCTGTGCCATTAACTGTGTTGGAAGGTTGGCCACCCAGGTAGGGTGAGAGTGAGCCCTCTCCTTTAACCAGAATACAGTCAAATTTTGTCCTCCATGAAGTCAGATAAGAGCATCTGCCATTCACCTGCATGGCAGACGAGCCATGCCTGACAGGTTGAACTTCGAGGCAGGGTGCTGTGGGGAGGGGGGTTCACATGGATAAGGAGACCCCGAAGGAGGGTGGTCACAAAACAAGAGCATTATCCTGGGACATCAGCTGAGCCGCTGGCAGCTTAGGGGCTGGGCACAGGGTGAGCCCTTCAAGCGCAGTGGTATTGAGGGGAGGGGAGGCCTGCTCTGGGTGTCCATGTCAGATGTACAGGAGTATCTGATGTAAGAAGGCAGAGCAATCATGAGGCTTGGTTTTGGATACTACCTTTAAATTTTCACTTAGAAAGTGCATAAGGGTGGAGGGGCTGGGGAAGGCCGTGGGTGGTGGGGAGTGGGAACAGGCTTTACCAAGGGTTTAGTAATATGAGTAGGATTGTTTGTGGGTGTCCATGAGGGGAGGGCATAGGGCAGGTTCATGGAGCCACGACTGCCCTACACGGGCAGAGTGGGAAGGACTTCACCCTGATGTCTTCCTACCAGCTCCAGAGGCACGAAAAGCCTGCCGTCAGCAGGGAAAAGGATGGGGGTGCTTATTCTGGTGGGGGTGAAGGGCATTGCCATTCGCTCCCACATTATGAATGCAGGCTGTTTTTATTACTCTTTTCAGGTGGAAGTCTGAGAAACTAGGGTTTTGTAGATTTGGTATCAGGCCCGACTAAGCTACAGCCCTACCTTGATGTCAGACCCTACCAAGGCTTGCAGCTCCAGGGGAAGAGCATTTATGGTCACCCTGTAGCTTCTCTCACCGTGAGTCCAAACAGTGCTTGTGGTGTTTGGGAGAGGAATGCTGGCTGGGCCAGCCACTGCTGCGCGCTGGCTGCGTTCCCCAAGAGGAGAAATGTTCATCACGACAGGCATTTATGTGTTAACTCAGTCCATTTATTTGTCCACTTGTCAAACGCTTCTCGGGCCACGTCCTGTTCTCAGGTGGTGCTGACATGGTAACATGAGGTAGGTTCCCAGGCCTCTTGGAGAGTGGCCTGCGCTTTGTCATGTTACCTGGTGTCACTCAAGTCCTGGACACCCTCCACTGCAGGTTTACAAGCAGAGGAGGCAGCTCCTGGGCTCTCCTGTGTATTTTGAGGAAAGTTACCACCCACCATCTGGCCCCTTTCCGTGGATCATACTGCTGCCTCCGAGTGCTGCTAACAGGGGTTGGGGAACTGTGACCTTCTGCAGCGCCCCTCACCGCCTGTAGTTGTGCATGTCACCAAGTGCACATGGTTCCGTCTCTTCTTTTTAACCTGGGTTGGAACGAGGATGCTGTGTTCTGTTTCCTAAAATGCTGAAACGATGCCCTAGTGACAGCTGTTTCTGTCATGTTTAGGTCATGACTAAGAGTCTTAGTGCTCTGCCAGGGTCAGGTGCGATGGGGGTGTGCGTGTAGCTGTGCATGTGCCTGTGCATACGTGTGTGAGCCCTGTCCTGTGTGTTGGAGGGCAGGCCTGTGCTGAGCCATACGTATAAATGCAGTTCAGCGTTGCTCTGTGAACATGCATGCAAGAGCAGCTGTCAAGCTTCCCTCCTTGCCTCCTCCAGGCCTTTGAGGAACAGGAGAACCCAGCACCTCCCCTGCAGATCCCCAGGCTGTGGGTCCCAGGAGTGCTGACCAGAAACACCCTCTTCCCAAAGAGAAGCTGGTGCTTTCACAGACTGCGCCTCAGAGTCTGGGGATGCAGCTCGCCTCCCTGCCATTGCTCTGAATCGTGACTCCCTTCTTTGTCCTCTGTTCTTTTCTGTAAATTTGCTCTTTGAGCGGTGGTACACCAAGGGGGCGTTAATTTCACAGTAACATGGATCATTAAAAGTGTCTGCCCCACTTGAGAACATTTTTTGTTTAGTCATTGAAGGGTACTTAGGATGAGTATGGCCTGTAGAAGGACCCTGGCTTATTGCACTGAGCCGGGGTACCCTCGGGTGCCCTCAACCATCAGGGCCCATCTGTGATGGACTTGCCCGTCCTGTAGTGTGTGTCCTGGCCCTTCCTCCAGCACTTGTGTGTCTCATTTTGGGGGGGCACATACTGCTTTGAAACCATCACATCTTAGGCAATAGGTGTAATCTTCCAAATTAGATTGTAGGATATTGGGATCTCTTCCACTTCCTTCGCATGCTTTGAAACTTTAAAGCCTTTGAGAGTGGCTGTGTTGTGTGTGACCCCATGGTCGGATGGGACGAATGGCTGTGGGAGGGGCCCCGCACCTGCCCACCTCCGTCTGGGGGCACTTGCACTCCGCAGTGGGTGTTTTCTGCCTTGCTTCATGACTGCCACCTCTCCCCCACCTACGCCTTTAGACATAGGGCCACTGATGTGGCCTCTCCAAGCTGCAGTCTGTCCACCTGGCAAGTGGCCTCACCTCACAGATGGTGCAGGAACTTGAACCTATTGCAGAAAACACTCGGCACTGCATCTGGCTTCCCAACAGAATCTTCACAGGCTGAGGACTCTGGGGAGAGGTTCAATTCTTTCAGCTCTTCACCATGCTTTAGCAGAAAACGAATGCAGCACCACATCAGGTGTGCCTCCTTTATGGATGATGTTTGTGAGCCCAGTGGATGCCCGTGGCCCGGCGGGTGTGGAGGGACAGGAGGCCTCATGGTGAGACAGGCAGTTTGGCAGAGGGACCTGTGCCACTGCGAGGGCAGGCAGGGTGAGGACCAGGTGTGCCCGTGGAGAGGGGTGACTCAGGTCTTGTCAGTGCCCTGTCGTGACTGCAGCATCGCATTTCTGTATGGTAACCTTTCTCTATACGAATGTCATTTTGGTTTTCAGTGTGTTCGTTCCTTAAAGTCGTGTGTGGTCAACAGGTTTTGGTTCTTCAGTTATAACCAACATTCCTGTTGCAGCATTGAATCTTACAAATGATTACTCTGGCCACCAGGAGAATTCTACCAGTCAGGGTGGGTGGCTTTGTGAAATCATCCCACTGCACCCCTACACATTAAGCTGTGTTTGCATTAAAAACCCCATTTAAAAATAAATGGCATTTTTCGTTATAAAACCTGTTTGTTGCAAAAAGCTTATAACTATTTAAAAGTATGCAAAGGAAAACAGTTCTTGATTGTAAACCCACATTTAGCTGCTATGGATTTTTTTTTTTTTTATAGCTTTTTCCATTCTTCTCTCTTTCTGCCCCACCTTCTGTGGGTAAACTGAACAGTGGCCCCTTGGATGCTGATCCCAGGTCCTAATCCCAAACCTGTGGATACCGCCATACATGGCTAGGGATCTGGTTCTGTTGATGACCCTGGGATGGGGAGATTATCCTGGGCCATCCCCCGTGGCCTAAATGCAGTCAGAGGCGCACTTAGAAAAGGGGCGCAGGAGCGTGGACAGAAGAGGAAGCGAGGCACTGCAGAAGGTGCTGCACATGGCCCTGCAGACAGGAAGGCCAGGAGCTGTGGAGAGCAGGCAGCCTCGAGGAGCCATAGAAAGCAATGAAAGGGACTCCCCTGGAGCTTCCGCAGAGGGCACAGCCTTGCTGACACCTTGATCTCGATGCCATAATTCTGATTTCTGACCCCTGGAAATGTGAGCGAATAAATGTATGTTGCTTTCAGCAGCTGAGGTGATTTGTTACAGCAGCAATGGGAAATAAATACAGCATAAATCCATTGGTTTTTATACCTTACCAACCTACTTACCACATACCTTTTCTATATGACATAAATTACTATATGTATACGCACATATATGTGTAAGTGTATTAAATATATTGTATATAGTGAAAGTAAAGCATACTTGTATGTATGTATCCATGTATATGTTTTTCATTTTTCATCGTGGTAAAGTATAACCATTTACCGTTTGAATCATTTGTAAGTGTCCCATCCTATGGCATTGAGGCCATCAGTGCTGTGTGGCCCTCACCGCCATCTGTCTTCGGGACTTCTCATTTGCCACACCTGACGCTCTGCGCCATTCACACCAACTCCACTACCCACCCTGCCCCAGCCTCTAGCAAGCACCACTGTACTTTCTCTCTGAATTTCATGCCGAGACTTGTCATGTCATTGGAATCATATAGTATTTGTGACTGGCTCATTTCTGTTAGCATAATGTCCTCAGATTCATGTTGTGGTGTGTGCCAAAATTTTCCTTTTTATGGCTTGCTAATATTCCACTGCATGGATTAGACCATGTTTTATTTATTCATTCATTTTGGGTTGTTTCCACATTTAAGCTTTTGTGCATAATGGTGCTGTGGATATGGGTGTGCAAGTATCTGTTGGTGTTCCTGCTCTCATCTCTTTTGGGTCTATGCCCAGAAGTGGAATAGCTGAATAATAGGAGAATTCTGTTTAATTTTTTGAGGAACTGCCACACCATTTTCCAGAGTGGCTGCACCATTTTATATTCCTACCGCAGCTTAAGGGCTTGAGTTTCCCCACATGGCCACCAACATTTGTGATTTTCAGGGGGTTTTAATAATACCTCTCCTAATGGCTGTGAAGTGCTATCTCATTGTGGTTTATACATTTTTATCTTTTCCCACCCAGTTTTATATCAAAGTGTCTAAAGATTTTTTGAAAGTGTATATATCAATCTGTTCTATGTACTCTATATAACCATTTTTTCCTGTGGAACATTAGGCTATTTCTAATTTCACCATTGTAGATTACGAAAGTGTGAGCATATTTGCACATATTTTTCACATCTCTGAGAATGTGCTGGTTGTGAGTTACAGGAGCCTTACATTGGAAACCACTGGTGTTTTTAACCAGATTGCTTTCTAAAAGGATGTTCTGCTCAGCAGACTGTTTGAGGGCTGAGTAGCACATTTTTAAACCCTATTTCATCAAGTTTCTCTAAAATAGCGATGAGAATACCTGTGACCTTAAGAAACCAGAGGAGCAGAATCCACTTGCTTATTTGGGAGTAAAAAGGCTAATTTTCAATGTCGAAATGTTGATTTTAAGGACAGTGAGACCTGGGTTTCCCTTAGGTTCTCAAGAGACACAACTTCCATATGAGAAAAAGGCAGGTGACTGGAAGGAAAAATAATATGCAAGCAACTCACAAGACCTGTGCTCTGGTCTGGCTCAGCTGCTAGAAAGCATGCGACTTTGACAAGTTGTTTGAAATCTCAGGGTTTTGAGTGATTCAGTTTTGTGCATGTGGGTTTGGTCCTCAAATTTTCTCATATGTCATGTCATAGATGCTGAGCTCCTGCTTGGTGAGTTCCACCTGCTAGAACCCTGTGGACACACGGAGGGTGCCTCTCAACAGATTTGCTTCAGGCAGGCCAGCGTGTTATCAGCTGGGGTGGCTCTGCATGTGACTCTCCACACAGGCACCTCCAGACCAAGGGCAGCACACACCCGACCCGCACACATGGACAGCAACAGGCCATGGCTGGAGCCTTCCGAGCAGCAATGATTTTAAAGACAGACTCAGCACAGGAGATCAGAGAGCTGTCTGGTCACGTGTCTTTGCTGATGGGTGGATGTTATTTTTTTCATTGCTTTTAGTGAGAGAGTAAGGGAGAGAGAAAAAACATTGATATGAGAGAGAAACATTGATTGGTTGCCTCCTATCTGCTCCCAGATGGGATCGAACCTGTGATCTTTCGGTGTGCGGAGGCAGCACTCCAACCAACTGGGCCATGCCAGCCAGCGCAGGTGGGTGTTATTTTTTTTTTTTTTAATTTATAGAGAGATGGGAGGGAGGGAGAAGGAGGGAGAGAAACATCAATGTGAGAGAGACATAGCAATCAGTTGCCTTTCGCATGTGCCCAGGCTGGAGATGGAACCTGTACCCAGGTTCCCTGGTACCAGACCAGAATTGAACCAGCGACCCTTTTCTTTGTGGGATGATGTCCAACCCACTGAGCCAGCCGGGCAGGGCAGGGTAGGTGTTATTGTTAGCCCACACTTGCTGCACCTGACAGCCTTTAAGGTCCTGACTCTAGCCGAGAACTTTATCTTTCTGTCTCCAGGCAGGGCTTCATTACCGGTCTGCACATGCTGTTCATGTACTAGCCCCTTGGCTGTCCAGTCCTGCAAAACCTGGTAGGGCAGTCCAAATGTCTGTGTTTTTATTTCATTTCAGGCTCTGCCCCTGGGATTTTCCTTACTTTTTTGCATGTTTAGTTATATATTTAAAAGGATATGTTCTCAGTAAATCTAATCTGCCATGTTGCCAGAAATAGAAGTCAGCCCTCTGTGAATGTATGAATATTAACCACTTTTCTCCCATGTAGCTAATTTGGACATTTATCTTATTTCATCTTAATGAATTGGGTGTTCTGGGTCTATGATGTGTTGGAACCATACTGATTCCTAATGGGAAACTGCATCAGTGAACTAAAAAAGCAGGAAGCAAAGGGCTCTAACTCTGGCTATTCTGCTCATCTTCTAACGTGGCGGGGAACCACCCCCGGGAAATGGGGAGGGGCGGGGAAGCACTGAAGAAGCCACATGCCTGCTTTGCCCCAGCAGTAGGGACCTCGCTTGCATAATTCAGCCAAAGAGGCACATAGGGCTGGTGCCAAAGCCAGGAAGGTGATTGGATGGGAGGGACATACCCACCCGTCTATTTCTGCCACCCAGGGGATTATGGGGAGGGCTCTTTAAATGCGGAGCATGCAACTGTGAGTGCTTCGCTTCCCCATCCTCTGGCAGGGAGCTGAGGTTCCTGAGCCAGGTGTCCAGCTGGAGGGATTCTCAGTGGCCCTGGCTGAGTGCTCCAGACCCTGCCTGTCCAGGAGTGCAGCAGGTTTTGGGTGGGGGGACGGCAGTGGAGGCTCCTACTTAGGACTTAGGGAGGCTTGGGCCCCTGCCCAAGGTGGGAAGCTGCAGCAGCTACTGCCCGCCAGGAGCAAATGCCAGTGTGGGCATGTTGGGTACAGCTGCAGCACAGCTAGGGGCAGAGGGCAGGCCATGCGCCCCTCCCTGAGCGCTCAGGGCCTGACCAGGAGCACTGCTGCGCGCTAGGCTGGTAAGGAGTGGGCAGTAAATGGGGGAGGAGGTCCTGGAGGCAGCCAGGCTACAAGCCCCACATCCATCCCCTACATGCGAATCCGAGGCACTGGCCAGCCACCTACCTGCTCTTCTTGGGGGGCGGGGGCGGAGGAAGGTTGTCATCAAGAAATCTGTTATATTTTTAAGTAAATAAAAACTCTTTTTCCTTTCCACTAGGCTGTCTCTGGAGTTAATGCCTATGGGCCGCGGGCGGTAGGACCCCACTTGCTGTTTGGTTATAATTGTAGCATCATTAGGGGTCAGATGGGGGGGCTGGTCTTGGCACCCTTCACAGCCTAACACATCCACAGCCACCTGTCTGGCCACAACTTGGCTGGCACGAGGCAGACTGGCCACACTTCATTTTCTTCCTGGATGTCAAAGAAATAAGCCAGCCTCAACTCCCTGCCTCTGAGGAACACCAGTATTTTCTTAGCTTCTTGAATGGTAGCTGTATGTGCTCTGCCTGGAGAATTTAGCTGTTGGCATCGCTGCCTCTGGAGTGCCACCAGGACAGGAGTTCTGTGGCTCCAAGGAGCAAACTTCAAAGTGTCACCCAACACAGGGCAGTCGGGAAGCTACTGCAGCTCCTGTGAAGGCAAGTGACAGCAGGAAATTCTGTGTGTTTGTGAGGAAGGAGAATTGGGACCTTCCGCTTCCTGTGAAAGGAACAGAGTGGCTCAGAAAGTCAATGCTACAACAGAGGGCATCCTTGGAACATCCGAGCCCCAGGAGGGCAGCCCCTGACTTCTTCAAAGGACACCCCTGACTCAGCCCACTGTGCCTGGGAAGGACGGAAACCTGTCATCACGCCCTTACTCAGAGAACATGGGTTTGTGTGTATCCGCACACATTTAACAACTGTGAGCATATGGAGTCAGAAATCTGCTAGAGCTTTGGAAACAAAGTACTTGACAGATGCAAAATAATTGTATCTCCCTAATCAGGGATTTCCTATCCTTTGCTAGTCGAGGAGGGATGCTCTTTCATATCCACACACATACGTGCTGCATTAAAAAGCCAGATGGAGTCTTTTGCTCCAACCTCTGTGCTTTTCACAGAAACTGATGCTGAGCTCATGTCCAACTCTCAGAGTAAGGGCCACTTTCTTCCTGGTGTTTGTGCACCTCTAAGCTGTCTTGCAAAGCCTGGGGTTTGCAATTCACCTCTGAGCAGCCAACAGCTTGCTTGTGATGGCCCAGAATCCATCGCGAGCTGCAGTCCTTGCCAGGCGGAGATGTGGGAGCTCCCCACTCACCTGCAATGGCAACAGAACTGTGCTGGTGGTATGGGCAGATCCCCAGGTGGGTGGGCACCCACCACCAGTGGGGCAGGAGGTGGATTCTGCTGAGAAGCTGCCACTGCTTCGAACACAGGAGGCAGGAGGAAAAGGTGCATTCTGGGCAATAAAGGGGATCACCACTCTCAGGAAAGAGGAACAGGAAATAACAAATAGAAAAAAACCTTAAGGGATAAGTAAGATTCTGTTGCCCAAATGAGTGAAAGGAAAGGTCTGGTGCCTGGCTTGAGGTAGGAGGTAAGCAGTGAGAAGGGCCTGGGGTGCAGGTAAAGGGACACATGTCTGAGTAGGCTGTTATACTGTGGTGACAACCTTGGGGTGTCAGCAGCAAATGGAAGTCTGTCTTGGGTGATCACCTGGAAACTGGCTGATGAGGATCCGTGTTGGCATTGAGACAAGGAGACAAGAATGTATGTTAAAGTTGTACTGAGCCCAGGGTCTTAAAGCTTCCATACAAAATGGACACATATAGACTGTCCCAAGTCATGGCCAAGGCCAGACACTTGCTCACCCCTAACTTCAGGAGTGAGGAAGTGCAATCTACCACACTTAGAAAGGAAGTTTTGGTGGCTAGCGCTAATCACAGCAGATGCCGCAGGAGGGGAAGGAGGCATGGTGGGGATGGGGGTGGGGGGCTGCTGCCCAGGATCCCACTCATGGAGGAGCTGGTGGTGGGCTTTGGGAGGGAGACCTGCATATGTCGGGGTCTAAGGGTGGTGTAAATTCGGCAGGGGAGTAATTCCTACTCCAAAACCCCCGCGGGCAACTCTTTCTCCCATGAGCTGTTGCATCACTGTAAGAAATCCCACACTCATGAGGCCACTGGGAAAAAGCCTAACGCAGTTAAACTGCTGTCCCAGATAGAAGGGGTGGGGGGTGCCCAGGTGGTTCCTGAAGAGCCACCAGCTAACAGATGGAACTTCACAACAGCTGTGAGACTTGGAGACAGTCCACTAGGAGCTGTCCCACCCTCCTTGCTTCTCCCTCTTCCTTTCTCCCCACTGCCTGTTGCTTACATGCCACATGGCACGTCACCCCAAGTCCCCGCATAAGCAGGCCTCTTGTCACTTCACGTGTGAAGGGGCAGGAGGCCTGGGAAGGGATTTGTGCTTATTGAGTGACTGTGTGACCGAGCATCTGCGCCAAGTGATGGAAGGTCTGCTCTGCTCAGCTCTCCAGAGAAGCTGCCTATCCAGAGGCAGTTGTTAACCCCAGGTGACAAGAGGCACTGAGTTGGAGCAGTATTTCCAGCTATTTTTCTTTTCTCAAGGAAACATCCAGGGACCTTAATGCCTGTTCTCAGCACAAAACCCACAAGTTTTCTCCACTCCTGCCTCACCACTTGGAAGTAGCCCATCCCCTCACGACCCTCCGGACATGGGTTGCTCTTTCTGGGGGAGGTTCTGGCATGGGAAGCAGGGACTGAAACAGCCCACACTGGAGATCCTGTCCCCGTGACTGCAAGGGCTCACGTGGCACCCAGTTCACAGGCACGTGAAGTCGGTGCCTGCCGAAGTCCTACTTGTAGCTGGAGGGCTAATCCACAATTCCTGACACTCTGTTCACCACAAGTCAGGAAGCCTCCCAACCTCAGAAGCTGCTGATATCAGAGCTGCAGAAGCCACCCTGGCAGGCTGAACATCCTGGCCTGGTGCCGGAGGCCCCTGCTGGGGTCCATCTAATGATGCTCTGGGGCTGAGCTCCCCGAGGATGCGGGTCTGAATTTCATGAAGTCCTAGAGATTGGTCTGAATTCAGGAACAAACAGCTGCAGGATTGTGCCACCAAGAGATAGGAATGAAAAAAAAAAAAAAAAGGAAAAAAGTAGGAAATCATCTTTCTTTACATTAGCATTCCTCAAATGGCCTTTTCTGACATCGCATCCTTCAGGCGCATCCCACCTGAAGTATTTTCTGGGCTTGTGAACGCATCTCCTGTGGAAAAAACAGCCCTTCCACCTGGGAGGGCGCCATGTGCCTGGTGCTCTGCTGGGCATTTCTTGTCTCTTGTGCAGATGATGTGCCACCCACGCCGCCACATGTGCCATCCACTGTCCTGGCTCGAAGGGCTAACTCCTCCTCCCCTGGAGGATTTCAGGAGAAATCCGATTTCAGAGATGTGTTGGATGAGCTGCACAGCATCCTGAGTGTGTCACTCCAAACTGGTCATGAAGGCGTCTCCACACTAAGTTCTGACAAAGGGATTCAGTGGCAGAAATATTCAAGGACAAGCAGCTCTGGGCTCCAGAAACAGTGTCGTTTTCCTTCCTTGCAGCTCCAACTCAGGCAGTTAGGATTCCATGTGGCAGCAAAACACAGGCCCTTCTGGGAGAACTCCTAAATCTGACTCCAGAATAAGTCGGACACAGGAAGCTCCTGCAGACAGATGCCCGGCATCCAGGAGGGCCAGCCTGTTTCCTTCCTGCCCCACTTCCTCTGCATGTGACCCCTTCCTCGGCACGAGATACAGAGCATTTCATGAGAAAGAAGTGGATGAGCAAAGATATCATTTTACAAATTGTGCCAGAGTTTTCTGAAGAACCTAACTTCTACCTCCAAGCACAGGACAGGGGAGCTTGCTATCAGCAGCACCAGGGGCCAGACATTGAGTCACTGACTCAGAGATTTTTGTGGGGGGGAGGGGCATCTCATGCTGGGGACTGAGAGTACATCTGTGAACAATGTGATGTGACCCCTGCTGTCTTGGAGCTTTCGTTACAGAGGAAGAGACAGACAGGTAAGAACACACAGCACTGAGGTCAGTGCTGCGAAGAACCTGGACCAGGGAGGGGCTCTGGAACGTCAGAGACTGGAGGTGAGGACTCTCGGAGGAAGGAGGTGAGAGGTGAGGGGTTGCGGAGGAAAGGGCATCCGGGACGCCAAGACCGAGGGAGGAGCTGGAGCCAGCCAAGCACAGGCTGGGCTACAGAGCATGGGAGTAAAGAAATGGTGGAACGGCTTGGTGTAGTCTAGAAACTTTCACAATGTCAGACACCCAGAGTGTGGTGAGCAAAGGTCAGAGTGGCAAAAAATGAACTGCAGATGATTAAAAATAATAATAAACCACCAGTTACAAATTATGGAATATAGATTATTGAAATAATAATGAAAACACAAACAGGGAAATGCTAGACTGGATACTATAATTGAACAACAAAAAAATGGAGGTTCAGCGGCTTGTCGCTGCAAAAGCCAAACTCATGAAGCAGATGCTGGTCCAAAAGGAAAGAGGTTTGTTCAGGTGCTGCGCGATGTGGGAGAACGGCAGACTCTGGTCTCAAGCCTGTCTCCTGTTTCTGCCCTGAACAAAGTCAAGCTGTCCTCAGCGAGACCAAGACAAAGTGTGTCCAGAGTTCCTGCTCCAATTTAAAGTGGAGTCCTTTTGAGCCCACAGGTGGCTGCTAAGTGGCCACAGTCCCCATCCAGGTACCTTGACCCCAGCTACTGTTCATCTCAGGCTCCCTCCTGGAGCCTGCATGCAGAGCCTGCACAGCCTGCACAGCCATGGGCCATGTGGCTGCCAGAGCCACATCGTCACGTCCTCCCAGGCAAGAGAGTATATGAACACACCTGCCTGTGCATCAGCAAGTGGGAGAGAGACAGAGAGACTGCTTCCTGGAGGCCACCGGCCACTTGGCATTAGGTGAATGCATCGTTGAGTGCAGGTCACAAGCCAAGTGAGCCACGAGCAGAAGAAAGTTTCTTGTTCCCCTGGGATTATATTAGCTGGGGTGTGGCACAGACCAGGTGGTTTCTCAAAACGACCAATCCACTTCCCAAACTTGTATGCACATTGGGTGGGTCCACCTCCCAACCAATGCCTGTCTCCCCAGGCCAGACTGGCAGCCTATTTGGTCCAGCACCTCCCCCTGTGTCATTTTGACTTCTGTGGCAGATGTGTCTGCCTTCCCCTGGTCTCACCCCCAATCAGGTACCTGAAGGGGGAGGGCTTTTCCTCTATCCAATTAGCTTTTCTAGTTTTTTGCATACTCAGTCTAATAACCTCCCTGGGTGCCATGCTGGTCCATCAGGGAAACTTCCTGGTGCTCCAGGCAGACTGTCTACCAGTAACAATACAAGAGAAGAGAAAACTTATGCATCAGAAGATAGTATCAAGAAAGTGATCCAGCCCTGACCAGTATGGCTCAGTTAGTTGGGCGTCATCCTGCAAAGCAAAAGGTCAGTAGTTCGAATCCTGGTCAGGGCGTGTGCCTGGGTTGCAGGTTTGGTCCCTGGTCAGGGCATATATGAAGGGCAACCAATTGATATTTCTCTCTCATGTCAATGTTTCTGTCTGTCCCTCCCTCCCCGTCTCTAAAAATAAATAAATAAAATCTTTAAAAAAAAAGGAAGTGACCTAGAAACCCTCTTACAGATACCCAGACATTAACATCAGGCAGCTAGAAAAGCTCAAGTCATATGCAGGAGGGGTCAGATGCAGAGAGCAGCAGAGTTGATAGAGAGAAATTCCCTAAATTGCAGAAAGATGTGAATCCTCGAATCCTTGGATGCTCAGATTCTCAGATCTTCTGATGGAAAATGCACACCAGGCCTCTAAAGAGATAAACACAAACACCCCCAGATGCAAATCCCCAGACACGTTGCTGTGGAACTCCAGAGCATTGAGAAGAAAGAGAAAACTCTGAGAGGCTATGGGATGGAGGGTGTGGGGGAAGATGAGGGACTGGAAGCTGATGTTTGTGAGCAACTGAAGGGGACAGAAGCAGTGCTGAGGCGAAATAACTGCTTTCTAGGAGTCTACTGACAATTAAATCTCACCCAGGAACAGAACATTGTTTCAGAGACATGCCGGCAAAGAGTTCCTCACCCACAGACCTTCCCTGGAAGAAATGCCAATGAATCTACTGTAGCGAGAAGCAAAGGAAGCCTGAGTTAGAAGTGCAGGGTGATGAAAATGGTCCACGAGGACTTTGGCAAGGCATGTGGGTGGAGCTAGTCCACCATGGACCACTCGTGAGAACCACTAGTGTTTTGTATTAAAACAGAAGTGAGTTTATTGACTTCTGGCCAAGATGGAGGCGTAGGTGGATGCACTGTGTCTCCTCGCACAATCAAAGTTAAGGACAACAAAGATTTAGAAACAAGAAAACAACCAGAACTAACAGAAAATTGAACTGTATGGAAGTCCGACAACTATTCATGCAGACCAGTAAGAGGGGTGGAGTCACAGCAGGAAAAAGCGGAAGTTGGAATGTAGGAGCCCCAGGAGTGCAGGCAGTGGCTAGTGGACCCCGGGTGCAGGGTGGCAACGGGCAGACCAAGTGAAGCTGCAAAAGGTGGCTGGCTGACCAGCCAGCCCCACATTCATGTGCAGATAATCCAGGTGAAAATGGGGAGCAAGACAGACCTCACAACCCAGGGACCCAGCACTGGGAAATAAAACCTAAAAATACCGATTGAAAACACTTGTGGGGATTGAGGTGCCAGGAGAGACTCCCAGCCTCACAGAACTGGTTGAAAAGAGTTCATTGGAGAGACCCACAGGGTTCTAGAATGCACACAAACCCACCCACATGGAAATCAGCACCAGAAGGGCCCAATTTGCTTGTGGGAAGTAGCAGAAGGGACTGAAATATGAGAGAGAGTGGAGCAAGCACCATTGTTCCCTCTCAGACCCTGCCCACACATACAGCGTCACAACCCAGCTACTGGGCTGTCCCGCCCTGGTGAATACCTAAGGCTCCACCCCTCACTATGTAACAGGCGTGACTAGACCAAACAAACAAACAAACAAACAAACAAAAAAAAACAAAAATGGCTCAAACGGGAGAACAGATCAAAGCCCCAGAGCCAATTCATCTAAGCAACCAAGAGATAGCCAACCTATCAGATGCACAGTTCAAAGCACTGGTGATCAGGATGCTCACAGAACTGGTCGCAAATTAGATGAACAAATGAAGGCTACACTAAGTGAAATGAGGGAAAATGCACAGAGAACCAATAGTGATGGGAGGAAAACTGGGACTCAAATCAATGGAGTGGACCAGAAGGGAAAAACAAACAAACAAACTGAAAAGAATGAAGAAACAAGAATTCAAAAAAAATGAGGAGAGGCTTAGGAACCTCCAGGACATCTTTAAACATCCGAATTATAGGGGTGCCAGAAGGGGAAGAGGAAGAGCAACAAGTGGAAAACTTATTTGAGCAAATAATAAAAGAGAACTTCCCCAATCTGACAAAGGAAATAGACTTCCAGGAAGTCCAGGAAGCTCAGAGAGTCCCAAAGAAGTTGGACCCAAGGAGGAACACACCAAGGCACATAATTCCATTAGCCAAGATTAAAATGAAGGAGAGAATTCTAGAAGCAGCAAGGGATAAGGGGACAGTCAACTACAAAGGAGTTCCCATCAGACTGTCAGCTGATTTCTCAAAAGAGACCTTACAGGCAAGAAGGGGCTAGAAGGAAGTATTCCAAGTCATGAAAGTCAAGGACCTGCATCCAAGATTGCTCTATCCAGCAAAGCATTTAGAATGGAAGGGAAGATAAAGTGCTTCCCAGATAAGGTCAAGTTAAAGGAGTTCATCATCACCAAGCCCTTATTATATGAAATGTTAAAGGGACTTATCTAAGAAAAAGAAGATAAAAAATAGGACAGTAAAAAGACAGCAAACACAGATAGTAACAACCAGACCTAAAACAAAAGCTAAGCAAACACCTAGAACGGAAACAGAACCACAGAAATGGAGATCACATGGAGGGTCAGCAACAAGGGAGTGGGAAGAGGAGAGGGGGGGAAAAGGTACAGAGAATAAGTAGCATAGACAGTGGGTAGAAAATAGGGGGAGGGCAAGAATAATGTGAGAAGAGTAGAAGCTAAAGAACTTATGACACATGGACATGAACTAAGGGGGGAGTGTGGGTGGGAGGGGCATGCAGGGTGGAGGGGAGTGATGGGGGAGAAATGGGACAAGTGTAGTAGCATAATCAATAAAATGTATTTAAAAAAAACAGAAGTGAAGTGAGGCAGAGGTAACGGGTGATTCTTTGAAGACGTCTTATGAAAGGCCTTAGGGACGGGCTCCCAGCAGGGCCAGTTGTGGGTCAGGTGTCATCACCAGGCATATGCACCTTCACACCCCCCCTGCAGCATGACTTGAGCAGATCAGCATCCGCACTGTGATGTTATGGCCACACATGCTGCGAAGAGCTGAGCCGTGTGGGAAATGCAACTATCTTTCTTCTACAAAATCAGTTAAGCATTGTTTGAGAGCTTTTTGTTCATTTGCATATTTTTCTAAGTATTTTTCAGGAATCCAGGCTCATATTTCTCAAACCATCGTGTAAATCTCCTCCTAAAGCATTAGCCCACATCAGTTATTCTGTCATTCAGTCTTTCTGAGAGAATCCGTCCTGAAGACTACTTCCAGGGTGGGTGCCACCGCTCTCACCCTGTGACCCCTGGGCACCATGGCTCTGGGACTCCTCCACCACCACCTCCCCTGAGTCTCTGTGTCCCGCATCCCATGCATGGTTTCCTCTAGCCTCTGTCTTGAGTCCTGCCCTGTTTTCCTCTGCATTTGTTTTGCTTGTTTTACTGCCTTGTTTTGATTGAAATATCTTCCAGGGGGATCTTCCTGACCAAGGCAGAGTGGGAGTTTATAACATTGTAGTTTAATCACTGTAGTTTGCTAATGTATTGATGTCATATAGAGCAAGCCACCACCCTGAGCCCAAACTTTTTCTTCTTCAGAATCAAGGCCATTCCTGGCCATTTATTTTCCATCAGTTTCCACTTACCAGTCAACACACACCTGTGGACACCTCTCCTGTGGGCACTCTAGGCTCTGGACATAGTGAAGAAGAAGGTGGACAGACTTCCTGCTTTAATGGGGCTCTCATTCCGTGGGGAAGACAGACACAGAACAAACTCTAATGTGTAGAGATGTAACATAAAGCAGAGTTGAGGGACTCAGAGGGGTAGGGATCGGGTGCAGATTTACCATGTGGGTGGCACCCATGGGCAGAAGCCTGGAGGAGCAGGGCCCCGCCATGTGAATTGTCAGTGTGCAGGAGGGCGACCTACGCCACGAGGCCCTGCGATGGGAGGCACAGTGAGGAGGCCAGTCCACACAGACGGGGGAGAGTCCGAGGGAGGGGACCGGAGACAAGTGCAGGAAGGGAGGTGGGCTGGGCCACAGAAGACCACAGAGGCCACCGCCAGACCTGTGAAGCCCTGGGGTGGGGGGTTGAGGAATGCAAGGACAGCTTATGCCTTTTTAACCTAACTGACCAGTTTGCAGTAACTTTAGATTCACAGAGGAGCTGTGAGGGTAGTAGAGAGAACTCCTGTACACTCTCCACTGTTCACAGCCTGTGTCCCTCTCACTCGGGGCAACTGAAAGGCACAGGTGTTGCTGTGATTGGGACACACTGTCCCAAGGACAGTTTGGTGGAAGAGTCCCCACTAAATGCAGGGCAAGGTCTGCCGGTGGATCTTGGAGCCCAAATTCCCAACGGGAGGGGAGCCATCCCTCAGCGATACCCACCTGCCTGTTTTGCTCAGGGGCTTTGCTGGCAGGACTCTTCCTGCAGCCCCGGGGGTCCATGTTCAGAAAAGACAAAGCCTGTCATCACAAACTCTTGGGATTCTCTGGTTGGTGGCACCTTGTGAAGTGTGTTATTCTACCGTGCAGCTTGTCCTGTGCAATGCTTCCGCCCCAGGCTCTGGGCTTCCTCCAGCTTCCTCTCTCCTCCTTCCATCCTCCCCCTCCCTCTTCCCCCTCCCTCCCTCAGGTTCATGGGCTCCGAGGGACTCTGCCAACTCTGCTATCTGCCGGGTGGATGAGAAGGTGGGAGGACGCACTGCCGGTCCAGCTGCACCCCTCGCTGGCAGAGCAGCACCATCTATGCGCCTGGGGATGAGCTCACAGTGGCCACAGGAGCAATTTCATTTTCTGGTGTCACGCCAGGTCTCTCAGCTTCATCCAGTGGAGTTCTTTGCTTTCCTGGACTTTGTCAGTCACACACTAAAAATAATGCTGTTGTCTCCGCCATTGTGGTAGAAGAGGGGGAGGCAATGAAAGCTGGGAGTCAGTGAGGTGAGAGAGTTGAATGTCTCCAGACAGGACAAAAGCACTAGTGGCAGTTTTAAAGGAGGTGGCGAAGGAGGTTGGTTGGATGGCTGGCCTGGGTGCATGAGGTCCCTGAGGGTTGAGGAGCTCTGGCGAGCGGGTGTGTCTAATCCTCTACTAGGAATTCTCAGCGAGACTGGATACAGTGTAAACCCCTGCCCTGACCCCTAAATCCCTGGCCAAACCCACTGTGTGGATAGTAAACAGTGTCTGTGGCGATTCAAAGTGAAGAGCACTCTGCTCTCTGCTTCATTTGTGGGGCTGTCCTGTGCACCCCTCCTGGCCCCCGAGGATGAGGGCACCAGGCCGCAGCTCACCGACTGTCATGCCCTGTTCTCTCACCCACATTAATTTCCCATATTTATTTGGGAGCTTCGGACTCAGAGAAGGAAAAACCTATCATTTCAAGTGGCCATTACTTTTTTATATCATTTACTAGAGATGGAGTGAAATCTCTCTCAATGAATATAAAATGAGTACGTTTTTCATCTCGTAGCAAGGTCTAGGAAGCACTCCAGTGAGAGAGAGGGGCTTAGAGTCCAGCAACTATTTTCTATCACTATTTTCTATTAGGAACAGGCCAGGCAGACAGAAGTGTATGTGGGGATGGGGCAGTCACTTGGTTCAAAGGAATCAAAATGGGAAAGTAATTTCAACCTGTGTTTGATGAGGCTGCTTCAGCGGTCGGCTTCAGGTCAAGGAAGGGGATGCTTTAAGGAAAATACCTGAAGAGAAGGGGCAGTGGGGTAGGTGTGGGTGGTTCCAGATCCAGTGGGCCCCACCCCCAGCCAGATGGAAGACTGAAAGATCAGGATGGCATGGTCTCTGGACAGCAAGTGACAACAGAGGAGGACCCCCCAAAAAAACTAGTCTAATTGCAAATTCTGTGAGAATGTGTTAGTACTGAAACATCATGGGGAGGGTGTGGGCAGGAGAGTGATAACTCAGGCATGAGGAAGGTTTGTCATGGACTTCACATCGCAGCACAAGCACCCAACTCCCAGGCCCCCTCCCGACCCCCTAGGACTGGAGAGAGAAGTGCTAGGGGCCCGAGATGTGATGGACACGCCTCCCGGACACGTGTGCCTGACTGCGGGGCCTTTGGCTTCTCCTGGCCTGGGGTTTCTTCTCTCTGGGGTTCCCCGCAGCCCTGCAGGCAGGGACAGTGACAGGAGGGCAGGACGAGACAGGGGGCAGGAGAATGCTGGCGACGACAGCCATTTGCAGTGCCTCTGGAGGCAGAGCTATGGAGTCATTCCATCATTAGATACAGGAAGAGACACTTAGCTTTATTTTAAAAAATTAGATTTGGATTTAGCTCCATGTCCTAATCAGTATTTTGAGTAATTCAATCTCAATCATGCATTTTGGGGTGCAAGGTGGGATGGGAGGAAGGCCCGCCACTTCCAAGACTATTCGAGAGCTCTTGGGCCCCGAGACAGGTCCTCCCCAGAAACTCTGTGCTGTTTTCCTCTGGTGCAGTGATGTGCGAACACAGCCTTGCTGTCTTCAGACATAGGACAGAGATTCTCTCACAGGCCTTGCAGCCAGGGTTCTAGAGGGAAGTTGTGGGCAGGACCCCACTTCCTCTGCAGGCCCTCCTGGCCAGTGGCTGCTGGCCTCCCTGACACCCTTGGCTGGTGGGAGCATCACTCAGCCTCTCTGTCCTGTCACTTCCATGCCTCCTCTTTTCTGTATGACCTTCTCTCTCTTCACGGAAGGATACCTGTGGTGGCATTTAGGGCCCACCAGGATAACATAGGATGATCTCTTCAAGGGCCTTAACCTCATCTGCACAGATCCTTTTCCAGCTAAGGCACCACCACAGGCTCCAGGGGTTTGACACACATGTCCCACGGAGCCATTTCTCGGCCCACCCCCCTGAGACCGAGGGGCAGTGCTGTCCCGGAGCATGAGGCCCTTTCCCAAGCTAGGCCCCAGAGACCGTGGCAGGAGGCTCTTGGGAGGCCTTCATGCTTAGTGTCCCGTGCTCTCAGGTCTCTGCTATTCCAAAAAACTCCTCACTCTCCCGCCTCATCTCCAAGACCTTTCTGTGGGTCTGCATGTCCTCATCGCAAACAGGCACCCCATCTGCAAATCCTGTTGTGTCCATGCTTAAAAACACCCCTGAGTCCGACTCTTCTCATCTCCTCACCTCTGGTAATTTAGGCTTTCCTGCCTGGACCACACAACAGCCCCCTGACCCATCTGCCCACCTCCTGCTTGCCCCTCATTTCATGGTGCACACAGGTGAAGCAGTAAAGCAGCCTCAGAAATGGAAACGAGTTCACTCCAGTGGTCCCATGGCCTGGTCCTCCCAGCGTTCACCCTAGCTTGGCCCCCTCCTCACCTCCCACAGCCTTCGCAGCTGGTGTTCCTGGTGTCAGACACACAGGGAGGCGCTTGTTTCTCTCTATCCGGAAACTCGTCTTCTACCCCTTGGGTACATGTGCTCCAGGCACCTGGCCCCCGTGTGAAACAGGACTTGCCGCCTCCATCTCCCTTTTTGGCTGCTCCATTTTTCTTCCCAACACATCTCTCCTGAGCCTGGAGCAGCGCCTGGACTTGGTGGGCACTCCAGTCTCAGCGATGAAGTGAATGAGCGAGGGAGTGGCTACCAATTACACAGTATTCGCATGAGCACTCACGCAGGCCCCGGCTGCGCTGGGCATGGTTGCCCTTGCCCACACAGCGGAGATGAAGTGGCTGCTGGGCCTTTTATACCCAGGGACAACTTTTACCTGGATGACCTAGAAAATAGAGACCAAACTTTATTTTGACCCAAATATAGCAAAAACCACTTCATTTCCTTGCTCGTTTTGTCAGTGACAATGACGCCCTCGTTTGCTAAGATAAATTAGACTTTAGCCAAATGCAGTCATGAATCGCTGGCCTAGCTCATGATAAGGAAAGGATATTTTCATTTTATTACTTTTTAAAAGGAGACCTTAGATTTACACTTGTAGTTCTTCAAGTACTTCAAACAGACAACTGTTTAAGTGAACCCAGCTCTTTAAAGAGAGAGCTTTGAAGGCTTAAGCAATTGTACTTATCTAGTAAATAATTTATAAATACCAAAAGAGCTCCTTGTCTCTGTTTATTCATTGTCAATGTGACCTAAGGCCTTTTCCATATGTAAAGGGTATTTTCCTCAATTGTATATGAAAAGAAAGGATTTGTGCCCCATCCTCCCAGGTCACCTCCTTAGTGGTGATTATCACTTCATGCTCTAATCCTTTCATTCAAGGCAAAAATTAAAAATCAAGAAAGCCCTGGCCAGGTAGTTCAGTTAGAGTGTCATCTTGATACTCTAAGGTTGAGGGTTTGATCCCTAGTCAGGGTACATACAAGAATTAACCAATGAATGTACAAGTAAGTGGAACAGCAAATCAATGTGTGTCTCTCTCTCTCTCTCTCTCTGTCCCTCCCTCTCTCCCTCTCTCCTTCCGTATAAAATCAATAACTTAAAATAAAAAAAATTAAAAAAGTTAACTAGAGAGATTTTTCATGTCCATGGATCAGAAGACTTGGTATTTTTAAGATGTCAGTTTTTTCCAAATTGATCTATAGATGACATGCAATCATAACCCAAATCTCAGCAAGTTATTTTGTGTATATTGATGAACTGATTCTAAAGTTTATATGAAAAGTCAAAAGACCCAGAGTAACCAACACAACATGGAAAAAGAAGACAAAGTAGGAAGGCTGACTCTACCCAACTTCAGGACTTGCTATAAAACTGCAATAATTAAGACTGTAGAATTGGGGTCAGAACAGACAACTAGATCAATAGAACAGAACAGAGCCCAGAAATAGACCCACACAAATATAGTCAACTGACCTGCAACAAAGGAACAAACACACCACAATGGAGAAAGGATACTCCTCTCAATACAGGGCCTATCTCTCTATGCACGTATAAAAAAGAACCTAGACAAAGACAGCATGGCTTTCCCACAGATTAACTCAGAACATGCATTAGACCAAACGACAAGAAGCAAAACTAAAAAGCTCAAGAAGAAAGCAGAGGAAAGCTCAAGTGACTTTGTGTTTGGCAGTGAGGGTTTGGATACACCAAAAGCATGATCCACTGAAGAAAAAGTCAACGTTAGACTTTATTAACATTTAAAACTTCTGCTTTATAAAAGACACTGTTAAGGGAATGGAAAGACAAGCCACAGACTGGGAGAAAATATTTGCAAAACACATATCTGACAGATGACTCATATCCAAAACATACACAGAAAACTTAAATCTCCACAATAGAAAACAAATGAACTTAAAAAGTGGGTAAAATATCTGAACAGACACCTCACCAAAGAAGATAGAGAGAAGGCCAATAAGCATATGAAAAGATGCTCAACTTTATCAGTCATTAGGAAATTGCAAATTAAAATAATGATGAGAAACTGCTACACATTTATTAAAATGGCCAAAATCCCAAAACTGACAATACCAAATGCTGCAGTCTTCCTTACTGTGTATGGAGAATATATTTGTTTCTGAAAATAATGTATTCTTGCCAGAAATGCAAGAAAGAGACTATTTGTATTGCAATTATAACCAATACCTTTACTCAAGAGGAATAATTACTACATATCAATAAGAAAAACCCAATATAGAAAAATGTGCAAAAGCCAAAACTGTATTTTACCTAAGATGAACTGCAAGTAGCAATAAATGCACAGAAGGTGTTAAGCCTGAAGAACTGTACAGCATGTGTGCAGTTAGACACTATTCTATACGCGTGTAGTTATAAAAAGTAAGCAGTCTGACCAAGCCAGGTCCTGAAGATGAAATGGCATTGGGATCTGCTGTATGTGGCTGGTGGGAATTAAAGTGGCACAGCCACTCTGCAAAATAGTTTAGCATTATCCTGTCCATTTGAATGTTTACACATTTGCAACTTCACTTCTAGGTACACACCCAACAGAATCTGTGGTGCTTATGTGCATCAGGACACATACACTAGACTGTTACTGGAATTCCTGTTCTATACAGTAAAAAGAAAGAAAGAAAGAAAGAAAGAAAGAAAGAAAGAAAGAAAGAAAGAGAAAAAAAATGGAAGCAGTTCAGTCCTTGAACAAGAGAATAAATAATTGTGTAATATTCATGCAGTGGAAGATCACACCACAGTGAAAATAGATGACCTCTAGGCACATGTGACAATTTGGGTGAATTTTAGCTATGCAAAGTTCAGCAATGAGCAACATTAAATGGTATATTGGTTAGACATGCATATATATGATAAAACAAAAAAGAAAAAGGGTAAGAATGATAAACAAAAAAATTTGAAGCGCTAACTTCCTAAGTGAGGCAGGCGGGGTCCCGGCTGGGGGAGGAGCGCGCTGGCAGCTGCGCAACCGACACTGGTTCACTTCTGACTCTTGGGTGAGTTTGGCACAGCAGTGCTCCTTACTTGATAAGATGGACTGACAGACGTGGAAGGGCAATGTAAGGGCCAATGACGGTCCTGTGTCTTGAGCCAAGGAGGGTCCTTAGTACACTTCCATGCACTTGAGGTGCAAGATCAAACAAGACGAAAGGCTAAGTCAGTAACTGTTATGACAACAAAGATGGAATGTCCAGCCTAGTCATGGGGAAAGCACCAGCAGCACCCAGACATAGGGAGGCAGCAGCAAACACTCCTCACAGCAAACACTCCAGCCCCAGGTACCCCACGCTCTGCCCAGTGTGGGGCCTGCAGACCCGAGCCCGTGCCCTTCCCTGTCTGTGCTTCTCCATGCCCGCAGGCAGGGACGTCCTGGTCTGTGCGTGGCCTGTCTTTCATGTCTGTGTTTCACCTTGCCTCATATTTCTCATATTTTCATTTTATTTTCCCATAGCCACTTCTAACGTCATTATAATTTTGCTTTTGTCTGAGAGGCTTATTAATTATCGAATGAACCACATGGTGGGAATATTAACTGGTGCAGCCACTATGCAAAGTTGTATGGAGGCTCCTGAAAACATATGGCCCTGGTCAGTGTAGCTTAGTTGGCTGGAGCGTCGTCCAGTAAACGGGAAGGTCACAGGTTTGATTTCAGTCAGGGCACGTGCCTGGGTTGCAGGTTCAGTTCCCTGTCAGGAGGCAACTGATTGATGTTTCTGTCCCTCTCTCTTCCCCTCCCTTCCTCTCTCTTTAAATTCAATAAGCATGTCCTTGGGTGAGGATAACAAAAATTAAAAATAGATATTATCCAGCAATTCCACTTCTGGGTGTTTACCTAAAGAAAATGAAACCATTCACTGAAAAGCTATCTGCCTTCCCATGTTCACTGCAGCATTGCTTATAACAGCCAAGACTTGGAAGCCGCCCAGGCATCTGTTGACAGATGAACAGATAAAGATGTGGTGCGTATATCCAATGTTATATTATTTGGCCATAAAAAAAGAAGAAGATCTTGCTATTTGTGACAACATGAATGGATCTAGGGGGCATTATGTTAAGTGAAATTAGAGAAAGATAAATGCTGTATGATCTCCCATGTAGAATCTCAAAACAGAACAATTCCCCCAAACAAGGGAACAACAAGGCAACAAAAAGCCAAGTTCGTGCACAGAGAACAGAGAGGTGGTTGCCAGGAGAGGGGGGGCAGTGGGCAAAATCTGTGAGGGGGACAAAAAAAGCACAAACTTCCAGCTGTACAGGAAGTCCTGGGAGGTAACGCGCAGCATGGTGACTTCAGTGAACAGTCCTGTCCTGTGTGATTGGCAGCTGCTAAGAGAGCAGCTCTTTACTGTTCTTAGCAGGCAGTGCCCTGGGCAGCCCCCCGGGACCTCTTCTGTGTCAACAGTATTTGGGCAAAACAGACCCAGGGCCGCCCCTTCTTCCAGCCTCCAACCACCCTCCAGCCTCTTTGCCAGTCACCACTTTCAGAAACATCTCAGACATCCTCAGCCTCTGATACCAGCTAACACCTCTTTTTGACCTTAACTCCATGTTACTAAGCAACCATGAGCCCCCAAATCATCCCACCCAGGTGGATGCTGCCATCCACTGCCTGGTCAGCCTGCATCTGCAGGCCTCCTACACCCACCTCTGTCTGGGCTTCTATCTCGACCATGATGGTGTGGTTCTGGAGGGTGGGGCCTCTTCTGAAAGTTGGCCAAGGAGAAGCACAAAGGAGCCCAGCATCTCTTAAAAGCTGTGAAACCAGCATGGTGGCTGCTCCCGCATTCCAGGGCAGGCAGAGGTCTTCCCACGACAAGTGGGGTGACACTCAACGCTGTGGAAGCCACCATGGTCCTGGAGAAGAACCCGAACCAGGCCCTGTGGATCTGCAGGCCCTGGGTCCTGCCCACGCAGACCCTCAGCTCTGACTTCCTGGAGGACCACGTCCTGAATGAGCAGGTGAAACTAGTCAAGAAGATGAGCGATACCTGAGTCACCTCCGCAGGCTAGCAGGTCCCCAGGCTGGGCTGGGTGAGTGTCTCTTTGGAAGGCTTGTTCTCAAGCATGACTAGGGCTTTGTGGAGCCCAGAGGCCTTCGAGGGACCCCCCTGCACCCTCCTGGTGTCTGGCTTCTGCCCGAGCCCTTCCCTGCAACCACTAGGCCACCTTGGAACCCCCCAGGTCTGGAACCAAATGGAAATAGTAAAGCTCTTTGCAGAAAATAATTTTTTTTTCTCATAGGAAAAATTTTCTAACTGTGTGGTGACAAATGTTAACCAGGCTCACTGTGGCGATCATTTCCCAATATATGCAAATACGGAATCATGATGTTGTACACCTGAAATATTATATGTCCATTAATCTAAATTAAAAAGAGAGAATCACAAGGCAGAGTGGGTGGAAGCAAGACGCAGCACAAGCCTTGCTGGCACAGCTCACTCGTTCCAACACTGCATTGCTACTTCTCACCTACATGTGTGGAGGTGAAAGGTTATCTGATGCTTTAGCAGCAAATTGTTGGACAGGGGATCATCCCAGCAGTGGTCTGCATCCTGGTTCCACCATGTGGGGCGTGGCCATGCCCTGCTGCTCTTGGCTTCCCCTTAGGCAGTCAGTGGGCATGGGCACCGGGTCCTCACCAGCCTGGTCAAGCAGAGAGCAGCAGCTTCTCCTATGGGGAGCGGCAACTTCTCTGTCCTCTGCAGGGCTCACCTGGCCGAGTCGGACCAGTGCCTATGGCCCGGAAGAAGGGAGGGACACCACCGCTCCTGTAGACAATCTGTTGCACAGTCCGGGACCAGACACAGAGACTGCTGCCACCTGGCCATCCCTGAGGCTTGGCTCCAGGTGCAGGGATGGCTGCTGGGGAGGCGGACAATGGCGTCTGTGCACTTCAGCATTGGTGCCGTGGTGGTGACAATGATGCTGTGTCTCAGCTCTTCACAGTTTGCATATTCTTCTCACCACAACCAGGAGTGACATAGGGACAGTTGCTATTGTCCCTCTGATATACATCTCTCTCTCTCTTCTCCCCCCATCTTTAAAAAAATTAAAAAAGGATAAACTGGCAATAAGTACCTATCAATAATCACTTTAAATGTAATTGGATTAAATGCTCAAATCAAAAGACAAAGGGTAGCTGACTGAATACGAAAACATGACCCATGTATATGCTGCCTCCAAGAGACCCAGCTCAGAGCAACAGATGCACACAGACCCAAAGTGAAGGGATGGGGAAATAATCCATGCAAAGGGGAATGAAAACATAATAAGCTGGGCTAGCAATACTCACATCAGACAAAATAGACTTCAAAATAAAGGCTATAGCAAGAGACAAAGAAGGTCAATCCAACAAGAGGATATAACCCTTGGAAACATTTATGCACCCAACATATGAGCTCCTAAGTATATAAAGAAAATTCTGATGGGCATAAAGGGAGAGATTGACAGTGATATAATCATAGTAGGGGATTTTAACACCACATTGACATCAATGGATCGATCTTCTAGACAGAAAGTCAACAAGGAGACAGCAGCCTTAAATGACCACCAGATCAGATGGATTTAATTGATGTTTTCAGAGCAGGAGAATATGCATTCTTTTCAAGTGTGCATGGAGCATTTTCTAGGATAGATCACATGTTAGATCCCAAAACAAGTCTAAACAAATTGAAAAAGATGGAAATCATATCAAGAATCTTTTCTGACCATAATGGTATGAAACTAGAAATCAATCACAAGAAAAAAAACTGACACACACACACACACACACACACACACACACACAAGGCTAAATAACATGTTATTAAACAATAAATGGCTTAACAATAGGACCAACGGAAGAAATTAAAAGCAATGGGAAACAAATGACAATGATCATACAATAACCCCAAATCTGTGGGACACAATGAAGTCAGTCCTGAGAAGGAAATTCATAGCATTTCAGGCCTGTCTCAAGAAGCAAGAACAATCTCGAATAAACAATCTAACCCTGTACCTAAAAGAACTAGAACAACAAATAAATCCCTAAGTAAGCAGAAGGAAGGAAATAATAGATTAGAGAGAAAATAAATGACATAGAGGCTAAAAAACAATACAAAATATCAATGTGACCAAGAAGTGGTTGTTTGAAAGGATAAACAACATTGACAAACCTTTAACCAGATGCATCAAGAAAAAAAAGAGAGGGCCCAAATAAATAAAACCAGAAATGAAAGAAGAGAACTAACAATTAACACCAAAGAAATACAAATAAATGTAAGAAAATACTATGAACAACTATATGCCAACAAATTGGACAACCTGGGCAAAATGCATAAATTCCTAGAAATATACATACAATCTTCCAAAACTGAGTGGGGAAGAATCAGAAAAAAAAAAAACAAAACAAATAGACCAATCACAACTAGTGAAATTGAAGCAATAATCATAAAACTCCCGGAAAACAAAAGTCCTGGACTGAATGGCTTCACAGGTAGATTTTACCAATCATTCAAAGAAAAGCTAACATGTATCTTTCTCAAATTATTCCAAAAAATTCAAGAGGAGGGAAGTTTTCCAATCTTTTTTTATAAGACCAGCATTATTCTAATTCCAAAACCAGATGAAGACGGTACAAAGAAAGAAAGTTACAGGCCAATATTCGTGATGAGCAAAGATGCTAAAACCCTCAATAAAATATTAGCAAACAGGATCCAGAAATACATTAAAAAGATCATACACCATGACGAAGTGGGATTTATTTTGGGGATCCAAGGTTGGTACTATATTCACAAATTAATAAACATGGCATATCACATAAATAAAATAAAGGATAAAAATCACAAGATTATATCAACAGATACAGAAAAAGCATTTGATAAAATCCAGCACCCATTTATGATAAAAACTCTCAAACCTGTCCTTGCCAAATGGAGAGATCAAACCTCAATATAATTAAGGCCTTTTATGACAAACCCACAACCAACATCATACTCATTGGGCAAAATCTGAAAGTGATTCCCCTAAGATCAGGAACAAGATAGAGATGTCCACTTTCACCACTTCTATTCAACATAGTACTGGAAGTCCTGGCCACAGCAATCAGACAAGAAGAAGAAATAAAAGGCAGCCAATTTGGAGAGGAAGAAGTCAAACTGTCATTATTTGCAGATTACATGATACTGTATGTAGAGCCTAAAGATTACACCTAAAACTACTAGAACTGATACATGAATTCAGTAAAGTAGGAGGATATAAAATTAATATTCAGAAATTGGTGGCATGTTTATACATCAATAATGAACTATCTGCAAGAACAATTAAGAAAACAATGCCTTTACTATTGCAACAAAAAAAGTATCTATGAATAGGTTTAACCAAGGAGATAAAAGACCTGTCCTCAGAAAATTATGGGATACTGAAGAAAGAAATTAAGGAAGACACAGTAAGTGGAAGCATATACTGTGTTCATGGATTGGAAGAATTAATATCATTAAAATGCCCATACTACCCAAAGCTACCTATAGATTCAACACAATTTCTATTAAAATTCCAATGGCATATTTCAAGATCTAAAAACAATAATCTAAAAATTTATATGGAACCATAAAAAGCCTGAATAGTTTCAGCAATCTTGAGAAAGAAGAACAAAGTTGGAGGAATCATGCTACTTGATATCAAGCTATACAAGGCCATTGTAATCAAAACAGTCTGGTATTGGCATAAGAGCAGATATATAGATCAATGGAACAGAACAGAGAGCCCAGAAATAAACCCACACCTTTATGGTCAATTAATATTTGACAAAGGAGGCAAGAACCTATAAAGGAGTAAAGACAATCTCTTCAATAAGTGGTATTAGGAAAACTGTACAGGTACACACACACAAAAAATGAAACTAGACCACCTACTTACACCATACACAAGAATAAACTCAAGATGAATAAAAGACTTAAATGTTAAGTTGCAAAACCATGAAAATCCTTGAAGTTGAAGAAAACACAGGTAGTAAGATTTCAGAAATCTCCCATAGCAATAGTTTTGCTGATATATCTCCTTGGGCAAGGGAAGCAAAGTAAAAAAATAAGCAAATGGGACTACATCAAACTAAAAAGCTTTGGCCCTGCCAGGATAGCTCATTTGGTTGGAGTGTTGTCCCAATATGCCAAAGTTGTGGGTTCAGTCCCTGGTTAGGGCACATACTAGAGTCAACCAATGACTACATATAAATGGAACAACAAATTGATGTTTCTCTCTCTCTCTCTCTCTCTCTCTCTCTCTCTCTCTCTCTCTCTCAAATCAATACATTTAAAAAAGCTAAAAAGCTTGTGTACAGTGAAGGAAACCATCAACAAAATGAATGTGAGAACCACTGAATGGGAGAACATATTCGCCAGTGATGCAGCTGATAAGGGGTTAATTTTCCAAATATAAAAAGAATTTAACTGGTACAACCATTATGGAAAGCAGTATGGAATTTTCTAGGAAAACTAAAAATGCATATACCTTTTGACCCAGCAATTCCACTGCTAGAATTATATCCTAAGAACCCTGAAACACCAATCCCAAAGAACCTATGCACCCCAATGTTCATAGCAGCACAAATTACAATAGCCAAGTGTTGGAAGCAACCTAGGTGCCCATCAGTAAATGAATGGATCAAGAAACTATGGTACATTTACACAATGGAATTCTATGGAGCAGAAAGAAAGAGGGAGCTCCTGCCCTTCATGACAGCATGGATGGAACTGGAGAGCATTATGCTAAGCGAAATAAGCCAGGCAGTGAAAGACAAATACTATATGATCTCACCTTTAACAGGAACCTAATCAACAGAACAAACAAACAAGCATAATAAAACCAAAGACACTGAAATTGAGAAGGGGCTGATAGTCACCAGAGGGGAGAGGGGAGGGAATTTCAGAGGAAAAGGGGAAGGGTTTGGAGCAACAAGTATAAAGGACACATGGACAAAAACTAGGAGGGGTGGAAATGGGAGGGAGGTGGGGAGGGCTGGGTTGGTGGGCTGGAATGGGAGTAAAAGACAGAAAACTGTACAAGAACAATAATTAAAATAAAAAAAGAAAAAAAGAATTTATACAACTCAACAATAGAAAGACAAACAAAATTTTTAAAAAATGGGCAAAGGACCTGAATAAACACCTCTCCAAAGAGGACATACAGGTTGCCAATAGATGTGTGAAAAAATGTTCAACATCACTAATCACCAGAGAAATGCAAATTAAAACCACAATGAGATACAATTTCACACCTGTCAGAATGGCAATCATAAACAAATCAACAAACAGTTAAGTGCTAACAAGGATGTGGAGAAAAGGGAACACTTTTGCACTGTTGATGGGAATGAAGATTGGTGCAGCCACTGTGGAAAGCAGAATGGAGTTTCCTTAAAAAATTAAGAATGGAACTGCCTGATGACCCAGTGATACCACTTCTGGGAATATATCTGCAGAAACCCAAAACACTAATTTGAAAGAATATGTGCACCCCTATGTTCATTGCAGTGTTAATACAATAGCCAAGATTTGGAAGCAGCCCAAGTACCCATCAGCAGATGAGGGGGTAAAAAAGCTGTGGCACATTACACAGTGGAATAGCCCTCAGCTGTAGAAGAGAAGGAAATCTTACCTTTGCCACAGCATGATGGACATGGAGATTATTATGCTAAATGCAATAAGCCAGTCAGAGAAAGAAAAGTATCATATGATCTCACTTATATGTGGAATATAATCAACAAAATAATTTAACAAAATAGAAACAGAAGCATAAATACATAGACTGAGAACTGTCGATGGGAAGGGGCATGAGGGGCTGGGTGAAAAAGGTGAAGGGATTAAGAAAAAAATATATAAATATGTATGACGCAGACACAGATGACAGGGTGCTGTTAGCCAGAGGAAATGGGGTTGGGGAGGTAGAGGTGGGCAAAGGGGGGATAAATGGGAGCAAAAATAGGCATTGCTTTGGGTGATATGTGTATGGTGCAGTATGCAGGTGATGTTTTATTGTGCACTGAAACCTGTATGGTTTTATCAACCAATGGTACCCCAATAAAGTCAATTTAAAAAGTCAACAATTCAGAATTAAGGAAAAAAGTCAGAAGAGAAAAATTATAGATATAACAGAACTCTTTCCATGCAATGTATTCACTTTTATAAACAAGGATTGGAAAGAAACAAAGAAAAATAGGCAGCAAATTACGAACAATTTCTTTTCTTCACTGTTGTTGTTCTAATGTTTTTAGTGCATTATTTTTAAAAAATCAAAATGGTGATGAAAATAATTTGATAATTTTAGTATCCAGTCCTGTTTCAAGAGAGGTATATTTACCCAAGTTTGTAAAACTCAAAGAAGAAATATAATAATATGTTTGAGGAAGGGAAGATGGGAAAAGGAGGGAAGGATGGAAGGCAGGGGGCAAGTGTAAGAGGAGATCCGTCTGGAAAAAATCCAGCCATTGTTAATATGATGAGAATAGCTTGCACTCCACAGATATAACCTGGGAGCCAAGGAGAGGGGGCTGGAATGCACATGCATGAACAATGACAACTTCATCGTACTAGTCACTGGGGGCAGTGGACAACATTGAGTAAGCATGTGTACTGTGTAGCCATCACATTCAAAAATATTTTGCGTTAAGCTTGAACATCACTCTGCAGGAACTATCTGGATGATTCAGAAGGCCACAGGTATGGGCAACTGGTGATTGACACCTTCATCACAACAATGTGCCCGATCATGCATCATGTCTCATACAGAGAATTTTTGAGAAACATCAAGTCACTCAGGTAACTCAGCCCCACTGCAGCCCAGATGGGGCGCCCTGTGGCTTCTGGCTTTTCCCAAAGTAAAATCACCTTTGAAAGGGAAGAGATTTCAAACCATTGATGAGATTCAGGAAAATACGATGGGACAGGTGGTGGCAATTGGGAGAACTGTGTGAAGTCCCAGGGTGCCTACTCTGAAGGGGACTGAGGCGTCACTATCCCATGTACAATGTTTCTTGTATCTTCTATCTTCTTCAATACATGTCTCTATTTTTCATGGCATGTGGCTGGATACCTTCTGGACAGACCTCAGATGTTGTGTTTGTGTTTGTTCCTGGATTATTTTTTACAGTCCTGTATTTTTTTTACTTTAAAATTGAATTTATTAGGTGATATTGGTTCATAAAACCATACAGGCATCAACTGTATAACTTAACAAAACATCACCTGCACGCTGCATCGTGTGCCCAATGCCAAGAGCAAGTCTCTTCCTGTCCCCGTTTGTCCCCCTTTGCCCACCCCCACCTGCCCCCTCTTTCTACCTGCCTGTCACCACACTGTTTCTGTGTCTATGTGTACATACAGTGTGCATTATATGTAATATAGTGTGTATATAAAATGTACAGATATATGTTCTTTTGCTTAATCCCTTCACCTTATTTCATCTGGACTCCCATCTACCTCTCCTTTGACACTGTCAGCCTGTTCCATGTGTCCATGCCTCCGTTTCTATTTTGTTCATCAGTTTATTTTGTTCATTAGATTCTACATATAAGTAAATCATATGGTATTTGTTTTTCCCTGACTGCCTTATTTCACTTAACATAATAATCTCCAGGTCCATCCATGCTATTGCAAAAGATAAGATTTCCTTTTTTTATGACTGAATAGTATTTCATTGTGTAAATATGCCACAGATTTTTTACACACTCATCTACTGATGGGCACTTTGGGCTGTTTCCAGATCTCGGCTATTGTAAATAACGCTGCAGTGAACAGAGGGCTGCATGTAGTCTTTTGAAGTAGTGTTTTCGGTTTCTTTGGTTATATTCCCAGAAATGGGATCGCTGGATTAGAAGTTGGTTCTATTTTTAATTGTTTGAGGTAAATCCATATGGTTTTCCATAGTGGCTGCATTCCCACCAACAGTGAACAGGGTTTCTTTTTCTTCACATTCTCATCAACACTTGTTGTTTGTTGATTTATTGGTGATAGTCATTCTGACAGGTGGGAGGGGCATCTCATTGTGGTTTTAATTTACACTTTTCTGATTACTAGTAATGTTCATTTTTTCATATGTCTGTTGGCCATCTGTATGTCATCTTTGGAGAAGTGTCTATTCAGGTCCTTTGCTCATTTTCTAATTGGACATTTGGTTTTTTGATATTGAGTTATATAAGTTCTTTCTAAATTTTGGATATTTATTCCTTAGCAGACATATCATTGGCAAATATGTTATTCCATTCAGTGAGTTGTGTTTTTATTTTGTGGATGGTTTCCTTTGCTGTGCAAAAGCTTTTTAGTTTGATGTAGTCCCATTTGTTTATTTTTTTTCCTTTGTTTCCCCAGCTGGAAGGAGATATATCAGCAAAAATATTGCTATGAGAGATGTCTGAAATTTTACTGTATATGTCTTCTTCTAGGATATTTATGGTTTCCTGACTTACATTTAGGTATTTAATCCATTTTGAATTTATTCTTGTGTGTGGTGTGAGTTGGCGGTGGCCTAGTGTCTGGCTTTTTTGCTCACACTGTCTTTAGGCTCCAAGCCCATGAAATTGAAATGAAAGATCTAAGATGTCATTCTGACTTAAATTCTGATTTGTTTGGGTAAATCTGAACTTCTAGATTGTCAGCACCACAGTGGACTAGTGAGGTCCAGCCAAGGCAGGTTCTCCAAACAGCGGTAAAAATGGAAAACATTTGATGACCACCTGTTGCCATGCTTGGTCACAGTCTTTAAATTGCACGTCCAGCTCTAAACATGGAAACTGTGTGTTTCCTGGATCCTGTTGTCTAAATCCCAACCCCCAGCCACCTGGACACAGATGACTCCATGTAGGATGACTATGATGTGTATTTTTAAAATATCTTATTTCTTGTTTCCTAGATTGGGCAGGCTTTCGTTGCAGTTGGGCAGCTGGGGCAACAAAGCATTCAGAGCCCTTCAGGGAAGAGGCGACCGTGAAGCCCGTGTTGCTGCTCAATTAACACCATCGGCTTCTTGTATCCAGCTGCTTAGATCCACCTGCTGCCTCCCTGCTCTGTCGTGTGTCTTCAGGTGCTGCCCAGCTCCCCTGTGGCCTTGCCCCACCTTGCTGAACTGCTGTGGTGTCCGAGAGGCTGCCTTCTGTGAGTGACAAGGTGGCCCTCGCAGGTGGCTGGTGCCTGAATTTTCAGCTTGCCAAATGCTTTGAGATACAAAGCTAAAAATACACGTGTGTGGGTATGTGATTATTTTTTGCAATTCTGAGCAGCAAGGAAAGTGACGATGGCATGTATGCTGCTGATGGGGCTGCAGCTTTATCATCCACCAAAGGACACTTGTTAACCTTTATTTCCATGAGGCTGAGGGTAAGGGCTCACCCACTCTCCTGACACGGAGCCCAAGCCCCTATGCTTCCTCTCCTTGTTCCAGCCTCCTACACTCCTCGCCCTCCACCGGCCAGCCACTGAGGCATCTTGTTGGCTTTCTGGACTAGGACTCGAGCTGGGTTTGCTGTGGTCGGGGAGGGATGGCTGAACATGCAAACCTTCTCAAAGAGTGGGGAAATGGGTGAGCCTGTCTGACCGGGCCTTGAAATGAATATTGTCCTTACACAGGGGGAGGAGCTTCACTATAAGTGCAGAGCTTCTGCTTCAAAACATTCTGGAGACTCCTTCCCATGATGCATTGCGATGGAGCAGTATGTGCACCGCTGGAGGGGGTCTGGGCTGTACCGCCAGGAGTGTGCGGGCAGCATCCACCTTCCAGAGTGGCCCACGTCTCCTGATGGTCACAGCACAGATAGAATGGACCATGCAGCTTAGCTCCACACAGGAAAAGGTCCATGCCCCAGGGACACTTCGTGATTCACCACAATGTGCCAGTGCTCGTGTCACTGTGTTCTCAGTGTTTGGCCAAGGAGACCTGCGAACAAGGTTGGGTCAGGGAGGGTTTGTGGACTGAGGCGGACTGAGGCAGGCAGTGAAGGAGTGGCTTCCAGACGTGGTGTCCTGGGGAAAAAGAGGTGAGCGAAGGACAGGGATGCTCTCGGCTTGCATCCTCAGAAGACTTTACCCCCAGGAGAACGTCCCTGTCCTTGCCAGTCCCAGTCCTGAAACCCACATCTCAGACCTGAAACCTACTCATTGAAAGAAAAGCTGTTTCTACAGATGAAGGATCTGATAACAGTGTGACCAACACACATGGTACATCCATCGCATAGGGAAGAACCGGGGAAAGGATGCCAACCATTTTAGGAAACGACTATTGCATAGCATCCCGCTTGACATTTGCTATGGACCTAATGTTTGTGTCTCACCAAGATTCCTACTCAGAAGGCTTGACCCCTGGTGGGAGGTGTTTGGAGCCAGGACGAGGGCTCTCATGAGAACCCAGCCCTGCTGGCACTGTGAGCTTGGACTTTCAGCCTCCAGAGCCGAGCAACTGCATTCCTGATGTGTAAGCCCCAAGTCTTACTTTGTGTCACTTTGTTATGGTGGCCTGAGCAGATGATGACAACGTCGGTATTCAGAGACCTAAAGCACCTTCAGGGGCCCCTGTTAGAGTAAGGGATTATGGGAGTCAGGCATAACATTGTGCTCATTTGTAAGAACTTTTTAATTATGGGTATAAACCTTCAGGTTACCACATATAATAGTGAGATTTTCCTACTTTGCTGTTTGTCTCTGAATTTTAAAAAATTTTATCTGTCTTTGCCATCCAGGACTGTTTAATTCATGTTGTCTAATTATGACTTTTCCCCCTCTTTCTGCTTTTTGCAACAGAGGTTTTTCTACTTGGCGATGATAAAAATATTCATCTGTATTTTTCTTTAGTAGTTTAATTTTAGAACATATTCGATCCCTTGTAGAGTTTTTAGTGTGGAGATTTTATTTATTTATTTATATTATTGTTTCACCTGGGAGCTTTATTTTTTCACAAATAGATAGTCAGTTGTCACAACAATGCTTACAAAAAAAATCCAAAAAACATGTCTTGAAAAAGAGGTCATCCAACCACTTTGGAAAGCAGCCCGGCGGCCCTCCAAATGATCACATACAGTTCCACACCCAGGTGTAGACCCGAGATAAAAGTTAAAATGTCCACAGAAAGCTTGTGTACAGATGTTCACAGCAGTAGTACTCATGGAAACTAAGTTGTGGAAGCAGCCCAGGGTCCATCAGCAGATGGAGGGGTGAAGTGAATTTGGTCCATCTGTACCGTGAAATAATATTTGACTGAAAAGGACCGAAGTTCTGATACACACTCAGTGCAAAGGTCTGCGACAACATTGTGCTCAGTGGCAGAAGCCGGTCACAGAGTCCAGATGTCACCTGCTTCTATGCCTGTGAGAGTCTAGAACCTGGAAGTGTGTGGAGACAGAAAGCAGAGCAGTGTTAGCTGGGGGCCAGGTGGGGTGCAGGGGGGCAGGGGATGGCAGCTGAAATGCACAGTGCTCCATTCCTAGGCGATGGGAACATTCTAATGTCGAACAACTCTGTGAATAAACTAAAAACCATTGAATCATACACTTAAAAATTGTTTCTAATCCTCACCTGAGGATATGTTTATTGATATGAGAGAGAGAGAGACATTGATGTAAGAGAGAAACATCAATCAGTTGCTTCTTGTACACACTTCAATCAGTGATCAAAACTGCAACCTGGGCAGGTGCCCTGACTGGGGATTGAACCCTCAACCTTTTGGCATGTGGGACAATGTGCCAACCAGGTAAGCCACCCAGCCAGGGCTGAACTATACACTTTAAATGGATGGATTTTAAGGTATGCAAATACTGTATCAATAAAACTGGTTTGAAAAAATATAGGCAGGAAAACTTAGGTACAGAGACTGTAGAAGTAAAAACTAGGCCTTCCGCTGAAAATTGGGGCAAAGCTCTGACCTTCTGTGCAGTAAGCAGCCCTGGCCGCTGGACTCTGGCCAGCAGGGGGAGCTGAGCAAGGAAGGGCAATCTCACTGCCAGGTAAGCACTCAGTCATTGGCGTCCCACTGGCACATTGCAACAGGCATCACTGTCAGGGATCTTCTAGTACATTCACTGAGTCAGTGCAAACCATCAAGTATCTGCTTACCCAGTGGGGAAGCCTCCTCCTGAGCATCCTCCTGCCGGGGGCGGCTGGTGCTGGTGGCCAGGCCGAGGGCTTTCTGGGGCATCGTGTGTCCCTTCTGCTTCTGTCACTTCTTCAGGGGCATCGGAGGTTATTTCACAGGTGTCATTTTCTTGGGAGACACGGATGACAGTAACGGAGGCAGATTTTTTCTTAGTTACAGAATTGGCTTGGCCACCAAAAGGCTATAGATTCATGGGAAAATCAATGTAACCAAACGTGGAAAAGCTAGATTTTCCTCATCTGCAAATCCAGAGGGCTGGACTGGGTGGGACACTACCCCATTGAACAGGGCCATTCCTTTTCACCTGCCTCTGGTGTTCAGGCGGAAACCCTGAGTGAGAAGTGAAATGTGCTGGTTTAAATGGCCTCCTTCACACAGAAGTTACAGTTGCCTGTCTTCCCTGGTCCTTCCCTGAGTCCTCTCCACTCTGTCATCTGGTCCTGGGCTGTGTAGTGCCTCCTGTGTGCTTTGGTGACACCCCTGTGGCTCTGCAGCCAGCTCCTGCATCCAGGCAATTCAGTAAGTAGTTACCGAGCACCTACTACGGGCACCCCTGGCCCTGGGGCAGCAGCCATGAGTGAGATATAACCCTTCAGGGAACTTTCATTCCAGGAGGTGAAGCTCACATACAACTTTCTTTCCAACAATCATAAGCACAGTGATGAAAACAAAACAAGCAGAGAGCCCCGGGCTGGGGTGACAGGACCCTTTTTAAAGGGGGTCTCAGATGTCCTTTGAGGCAGTTAATCCAGGCTCCACTCGAGACAGTGCAAGTAATGGGGTCACATAGGAGCAGAGGCCAAAGGACCCTCAGAGGAGTTGGAGATAGGGGGTGTTTTGGACAAGTCTGCAGCTTCCCCAGCCTGATAGGGTGGGTAGGGTGGGTGGGGTGGGTGGGCTGGGAGGCGTTGGGAAGCAGTGTGTAGTGGGGGGTATGAGCAGGCAGGGACAGGCTTGGGGGACAGAACGGGCAGTGGGGCTGGTAGTCCGGTGAGCGGGTGTGAGGGGCCACATGGCCCCCACCGAAGGGTCCCTGGCCATGGTTCTGTCTTGTTCAGGGAATGGGACATGGGCTTTGGGGAGGTCAGGCCCGACCAGGAGCAGGCTGGTAGGGCTGCACCACGTCCTTGAGGGTCTCTGATGGGTGTGTTTGGGGTAAGAGGGAGGGTGAGGCACTCATTGTTCATCACGAGTGATGATAAGGTCTTTGCCAGCGGGAGGTTTGGGGCAGAGCACTGTGCAAAGTATGACGTCAGCGCCTGTGACCCTGTGTCCTTGACTCCCCACAGCTGTCTCTGCACCAGTTAGGCGACCTCGTGCCTGGTTGCCTGGAATGGAGACCAAAGGCACCAGCCTATCTCAGGGATGTCACCCTGCTTCGCATTGTTTGTCACTCCCTGCTGATGACAGGACCGTGCTTACCAGCTTTGGCAAAGCTGATGACAAGGGAACAGCTCCTGTCACAGGGCCCTGAGGCAGCGCCTCTGTGGGTAGCCCCTGTCCCCTCCCGGGCTGTGGCCTTCGTGACAGTGTGTCCTCGTTTCCCAGGAGCCTGAGGTGACTGACGTGCGGGTCACTCAGGACATCGAGCTCCTGGAGAAGGCTTACGGGGTTGGAGCATGCTGTTTTCTGACCTTGGGGCAGCACTTCACCCGCAGAACCCGCTGGAAGGGCCCGGCGTTCCCCAAGCTCACTGCCAGGGAGAGGAAGGACACAGTACCCCTGAAATGAACAGTTTCGAACAGCACTCTGAACACACCACCAGGGGTGAGCTCTAAGGTAGACCATGTGGATGGCAACATGTCAGGGTTGGTTCTCTGATCATCACAAATGTCCCTTCTGGTAGGGATGCTGAACATTGGCAGGCTGTGTGGGGCGGGGGGTGGGGGGACTGTCGGGGGTGTATGGGAATCTCTGCGTCTTCCCTCAGTTTTGTCGAGAACCTAAAACTGCTCTAAAATGATCTTTGAAAACAGCACTGTAAATTCAGTGCTAAATTCCCAAAGTAAGATTTTAAAAATGGGTTTAAATTAAAGGCTACCTGACCCAGTCCATGCCTAGAAAACTTGACTGGTGGAAAAGAGCTTTTTTTTTTTTTTTTTTTTTAATGTTTTTAGAGAGAGAAGAAGTCAGGGAGAAAGACAGGGAGAGAGTTATCAGTGCAAGAGATACTTTGGTCAGTTGCCTCTTGCACACCCCCAATTGGCCTGGCCAGCAATGTGGGCATGTGCCCTGACTGGGAATCGAACCGGCGACCCTGTGGTTTGCAGGCTGGTGCTCAATCCACTGAACTACACCAGCCAGGGCTAGAAAAGAGCTTTTGTCTTTTTGAATAATTTTTTTTCAATTACAATTGGCATACAATATTATTCAAGGATGGGTAAAAATAGGTTTATAGTTGTGAATAGGTGAAAGTTTATTCTCGTATTATTATTTATTCATTATTGTATTATTTTCCATACAAACAACCAAAAACCTACTTTTGTCCATCTCTTTGTTTCAGTTGTGCTACCCCTGATTAGATGTGATGCACTTACAGAGAGACCCCCCTGATGAAGTCTAGCACCCACCTGGCACCAGACAGAGTGATTACGATATTATTGATTATATTCTCTATGCTGTACTTGACACCTTTGTGACTATCTGTAACTACCATTTCTACTGCTAAATCCCTTCACCTTTTGCACTCAGCTCCCCAAACCCCACCTCCCACCTGGAAACCCTGAATTTGTTCTCTGATTCTATCAGTTTGTTGCTATTCTGCTTGTTTGTGTATTATTACTATTTTTTTAGATTCCACATATGAGAGAAGTCATCCAGCAGTTGTCTTTCTCTGTCTGACTTACTTAACTCAGCACAATGCCCTCCAGGCCCACCCATGCTGTTGTGGACAGCCAGACTTCATTTTTTTTTTTTTTTTATGGCTGAGCCACTTCCCATTGTGTATACCCACTGCTTCTTCCTACCTATTCACCTATTGGTGGACACTTTGGTTGCTTCCCTGTCTTGGCTGCTGTAAATAATGCTGCAGCGAGCATGTGGGTGCAGTCTTTTGAATGCGTTTTAGGTTTCTTCGAATGAATACCCAGGGGTGGAATTGCTGGGTCCTTCCTTGCTTCTTGTTACATACAGCTTTTGTTTTAAAGTCTATTTTTCTGCTATAAATACTCTTACCCCAGCTCTTTTTGTTTCCATTTTCATGAAATATCTTTTTCCTTCTCTTTACATTCAGTCTCTGTCTTTTGATCTGAACTGAGTCTCCTTTTTTCCTTTTATTGAATTTATTGGGGTGACACTGGTTAACAAAATTATACAGGTTTCAGGTGCATGGTTCTACAACACAGCATCGGTACACAGTGTGGTATGTTCACCACCCCAAGTCAAGTCTCTGTCCATCAGCATTTATCCTCCCTTGCACCCTCCTCCCCTCTCCCCTCACTTCCCACCTTGGCAATCACCATGCTGTTATCTGTGTCCATGAACTTTTTCCCTCTCTCTTTTTTTGGTGCTCAATCCCTCCCCCACCCCCAACAGCTGTTGCCTGCTCTCTGTCTATGAGTGTGTCTCTGTTTTGCTTGTTAGTTCATCTTGTTTATTAGGTTCCACATAGAAGTGAGAAATGAGGCATCTTATTGCTGGCTTATTTCTCTGCTTTCTCTGCTGGCTTATTTCACTTAGCATAATGTTTTCCAGGTCCATCCATGCTGTTATGAAGGGTAAAGTTTAGTTCTTTTTATGGCTGAGTAGTATTCCATTGTGCAAATACCCCATAGTTGTTTTATCCACTATAGGCTGATGGACACTTGGGTTGTTTCCAAATCTTGGCTATTGTAAATAATGTGCAGTGAACATGGGGTGCTTATAGTCTTTCAAATTAGTGTTTCTTCAGATAAATTCCCAGAAGTGGAATTGCTGGGTCATGAGGTAGATCCACTTTTAATTTTTTGAAGGAACTCTGTACTGCTTTCCTCAGTGGCTGCACCAGTCTGCATTCCCACCAACAGTGCATGAGGGTCCCCTTTCTCCACATCCTCACCAACACGTCTTTGTTGACTCATTGATGGTGGCTATTCTGACAGGAGTGAGGCGGTTTCTCATTGTGGTTTCAATTTTCATTTCTCTAATGATTAATGATGTAGAACATTTTTTCATTTGTCTTTTCACCATCTGTATGTCCTCTTTGGAGAAGCATTTATTCAGTTCATTTACCCATTTCTAAATTGGAATGCTTGATTTTTTGATGTTGAGTTTTATAAGTTCTTTAAAAATTTTGGTTATTAACCCCTTATCAGATGTATCAGTGAATATATTCTCCCATTCCATGGATTGTCTTTTCATTTTGGATGGTTTCCTTTGCTGTGCAAAAAATTTAGTTTCATGTAGTCTCATTTGTTTATTTTTTTTCTTTTGTTTCCCTTGCCTGAGGAGTATATTGGCAAAAATATTGCTAAGGTAATTGTCTGAGATTTTAGTCCCTATGTTTTATTCTAGGATTTTTATGGTTTTGAGTCTAACATTTAAGTCTTTATATACATTTTGAGTTTATTCTTGTGTATGGTGTAAGAAGGCGGTCTAGTTTTTTTTTTTTTAATGTATCTGTCCAATATTCCCAATCCCACTTATTGAATAGACTGTCTTTACCTTATTGTATGTTTTTTGCCTCCTTTGTCAAATATTGATAGACTGTAAAGGTGTGGGTTTATTTCTGGGCTCTCCATTTGTTCCATTGATCTACGTGTCTTTTTAAATGCCAGTACCATGCTGTTTTGAATAGTATGGCTTTGTAGTATAGTTTGATATCAGGTAATATGATTCCTGTAGCATTGTTCTTCTTTCTTAAGAATGCTTTTGCTATTCAGGGTCTTTTGTGGTTCTATATAAAATTTTGGACTATTTGTTCTAGTTCTGTGAAATGCACCATTGATATCTTGATAAGAATTGCATTAAATCTATAGATTGCTTTGGGTATAATGGACATTTTAATGTTGTTAATTCTTTCTATCCATAAAAACAGTATATGTTTCTACTTAATTGTATCTTCTTCAAATTCTTTCTTCAGTGTCTTATATATGCTTAGTTAAATTCAATCCTAGATATTTTATTCTTTTCAAAGCAATTGTGAGTAAGAGTTTTTTCTTAGTTTCTTTTTTGAATTTTAAATCATTTTTATTTTTTAATTATAGTTGCTATACCTTATTATATTAGTTTTGGGTGCACATCTCAGTAATTATACATTACATAACTTACTAAGTGATCATCCTAATAAATCTTGTCTCTATCTAACACTATATGTAACTATTAGCATATTATTGACTATATTCCCTATGCTGTACTATATATGTGTGTATATTTATTGCCATTTTATTGTTCATATTTTTGATCTTTTGTTTCTTCTTTTTAAAGAAAATTCTTTAACATTTTATAGAGTACTGGTTTGGTAGTGATGAACTCCTTTAGCTTTTTCTTGTCTGGGAAGTTCTTTATATGTCTTTTGATTCTAAATGATAGCTTTGCTGGGTAGAGTAATCTTAGTTGCAGGCCCCTCCTTTTCATCACTTTGAATATTTTTTGTCAGTCCCTTCTGGCCTGCAAAGTTTCTTTTGAGAAATCAGCTGACAGTCTTATGGGAGCTCTCTTGTAGGTAAATAACTGCTTTTTTTCTTGGTGCTTTTAAGAGGTTTTTTTTTTTTTTGTCTTTAGCCTTTTGCATTTTAATTATGTGTCTTGGTATGGGTCTCTTTTGGTTCATCTTGTTTGGGATTTTCTGGACTTCCTGGACTTGTATTCTATTTCCTTCACAATGTTAGGGAAGTTTTCTGTCATTATTTTTTCAAACAGGTTTTTGATTTCTTGCTGTCCCTTTTGTCCTTCCAGCATCCCCATGATGTGAATGTTGGTATGCTTGAAGTTGTCCTAGAGGCTCCTTACGCTACCCTGATTTTTTTTATTCTTTTTTCTTTTTGCTGTTCTGATTGGGTGTTTTCTGCTTCCTTATATTCCAAACCTCTCATTTGATTCTCAGCTTCATCTACTCTATTATTAATTCCCTATAATGTATTCTTCATTTCAGTTAATGTATTCTTGATTTCTGACTCCATTTTTATGTTTTCTATCTCTTTGTTGAAGCTCTCACTAAGTTTATCTACTCTTCCCCAAAGTTCTTTGAGCATCTTTAGAAGCAGTATTTTGAACTTTGCATCTAGTAGATTGCTTGTCTCTATTTTGTTTAGATCTTTTTTTTTGGAGTTTTGTTCTATTCTTTCATTTGGGACTTTTTTTTTTCCTCGTCATTTTAATTGCCTCCCTGTGTTTATTTCTCTGTATTAGGTAGAGCTGCTACATTTCCTGGGCTTGGTAGAATGGCCATATATAGTAGGTGTCTTATAGGGTCTAGTGGCACAGCCTCCGTATTATCCAATCTGGACACTCTAGGTGTGTCTCCCTTGTGGGCTGTGTACACTTTCCTTTTATAGTTGAGCCTTGGTTGTTATTGGCATGTTCAAGGGAGGGATTTATTCCCTGGCCAATCAGTTTCAATGAGTGACTGTGACCACTGACCATAGTGGAGGATCAGCTGTGAGGGGCGCCCTCCACAGAGCCAGACTTACTTTAGTGGGGCTCTGGTGCCCACTGAGTTTGTCCCTTGAGTGTGTTGCTTGGAGGTGGTTAGGGGGTGGTATTTTAGTGTAGTCTGAAGCTGTCTACTGGGTGCTCTGGCTCTAGGGTCCCCCAGGAGGTGCAGACCAAGGTCAGCCACAGCCTGTGTTCTGCCTGTGGCCACCCAGCATGAGCTACAAAGCGACCTGCAGATGGCTGCTACTTGTGCTGCTCTTTGAGGTGCCCAGGAGAGTCCAAACTGGAAAACAAAGTCAGCTGCCACCAATTCCAGGCCTGTGGGCACTTAGTGAGAGTCATGGGGCACACCGAGGCCAGATGCTGTGTCTTTGAGAGATTTTAGGAAAGTCCTCAGCATGAGACAAGACATGCCACTCATATGGAAAAGCACTAGAAACAGCTTGGGCAGGCTTTCAGCTGGGTGCGGCAGGTCTCAGGGAATCCCCAAGGTGGGATGAACAATGTTAGCCAGGTCGATGGGCACTCAGATATGGCAACTGCCTGCCCATTCTCTGAGGGGAGGGGTTATTAAAGGAACAGTGGCCTCTGCCAGTCCTTCTGTACTGGAGAAAGCTGCCCCTCCAGCCCTTGCTAGACAATTCAGTTCCTTCCCGTGTGTCCCTGGCACATTTCAAGCTGAACTGAGCCATATTGTGCATGAGCCCTTTAAGGGGAAGGCCTGGAACTCTAGAACCCTCCATCCCACTCAGCAACAGTGCCTACTGGTTTTTACAGCCAAAACTTTGGGCACATCTCTTCCTGGCACTGGAGCCCTGGGCTGGGGGCTTAGTGTGGGCCTGGGACTCCTCACTCCTCAGGGGGAGGCCTCCGTAGCTGAAATAGCTCTCCTAATTTTTATCCACTACATGAGGAGCAACTCATTCTGAGTCTTTGCCCTTCTTACCAGTCTTGATGTGGCTTCTTCTCTGTATCCTTAGTTACAGGGCTTCTGTCCAGCTACATTTCAGGAGGTTCTGAATGATGGTTGTTCTATAGTTTGGCAATAATTTTGATGTGGTTGTTGGAGGAGGCAATCACTTTATCTACTCTGCCTTCTTGACCAAAATCAAGAAGAGCTTTGTCCTCACTATGTCGCCTGCGAGCCCATTAGCTGGTGTGGCCGCTGTGTCCTGGGCCCAGATGCCTCAGGACTGCTGATTCAGCTGGGCCCAGGTGTGGCGTGGTCTTCGCAGCCCTCCCAGCCACCAGGTGGCCACGGTGCGGGACAGTGGCTTTGCTGTGTCTGCTTTCTCCAGGGGTGGTGAGGAGGTCAGGTGCCTGGAGTCCAGTGGGGTCCAGGTCGTGGTGACTCTGGTTGACTTCTTCCCTTCTTCATTCCATGTTTCTTTCTGAGAGAAACGTAGCTGAGTTTCTCTGCCATATGTCACCCTTGACCAGTCTCCATTACTTTGTGAGCCAGAGGTCCCTCATTCTGGTTGTGTGGTCACAGCCCATCAGAGAGACTGTCTGACCCAAGGCTGCCCTTGAGTCGCCAGGTTAGCGGCTTGTCACTGAACTGGGCAGCCGCTTCTTTGTCTGCCACTGCGGGAAATTTCGGGCTGCATGTGCCAAGTGTCCTGCAGTTCTGATGGCTTTCTACATCTCCTGGGCCATGCACCCTTCGGCTTTGCCCCTTTTTTGGCAGGAGCTGAGCCTTTTATTGGGCTGAGGTCAAAGGAAGTGTAGGCAGCCCTACTCTCCTCATTAATGTTTCATGTTCCTCCTGAGCCTCGGCCTCTCTGATGCTTTTTGGCATCAGATGTCAGCAGAGCTCCCCCATCTATTGGTCACTGGGTCCCAGTGGGTGTCTGGGGAGGGGACACAGCTCTCCCTTCTGTCTTCTCAAAGACGGTGTGGCTGAGACGGGAGGGAGGGAGACAGAAAGAAAGAAAGACAGAGACAGAGAGACAAGGGCAGAGAGAGACAGAGAGATAGAGGGAGAAAGACAGGGAGAGAGACAAAGAGACAGAGAGACAGGCAGAGACAGAGACAGGGAGACAGAGCAAGAGAGAGACAGAGAGAGAAAGAACAGCTTGAGTAACCACACTGCAGTTGTGTTCCCCAGATGAAGCTGCACACACCTGCCCTGGACCCAGATGGGGAGATTATGTCCCAGCTGAGAATCACTGGAGCACAGGGTGGCTCGATGGCTTCCTGCAGCTAACAAATGGCAGTGTTGCACCTTCGGTTCCTTTTGGCTTCTTTCACTGCAGTGGAGCTGCCGTTCCAAATCACAACTGCAGACAGAGGTGGGCGTCTCCATTTGCTGGCAGGAGATTTCTTCCCTTATCAGAGAGTCCTGTAGGTCCCGTTCACAGGACTATGGAGGTCTGGCAGCCTGGGCCACACCTGACACCCTTGTCCCATTTGTTAGAGCTCATGTTCCACTCTTGGAATTCATCCACTGGCCTGTGATGCTCTGAAGAGGAAGTCTACCTTCTTCGTCGGAGCCTTTGTCCTGGTGCACAGGAGGTGGCCATCACACAGCTGTCCAGTGGGGGACACACCAAGGGAAACAAATATGACCCTTGTTCGTGTTTTCTCTGGGGTCCAGGCTCTGGCATCTAGACTGAACCGCGAAGTTTGTACAAGTTGGTTCTGTAAGACCATGGCAGATGGGCACAGGGCAGGGGTCAGCAGGTTACAGCCTTGCAATGCATTCAGTGCCCTGTGTTCCTCATTTTGGTATAACCAGGAGAGTGTACGTTGAATCTCACAATCGTGCCCTCAGTGATCATCTGCACTGTTCCCTCGCATGCCAGACACGACAGTGCAGAGCAGATGGATTAACTGATCGCACCCCATTGGTAACTGCCTCCACTTACTGTGTGGAGGAGTCCCGCTTCCCAGTCCTGTACTCATATTTCCATGTTACCCTGGCTCCCTGTTTGTTTAGTTCTTTTAAGCGTAGAAGTTGGGTACAATTAAAGACTAGACACACAAAATAGGTGTTCTTAGTGGTGTTCAGGAGAGGTTTAAGCAGTGGCTTCAGACCGCAGGCCCCACTTTTAATCTCTCCGCAGTTTCTTCATGTCTCTCTCTCCCTTTGCAGCTCGGAAACAACCTTCCATTATTTTCAGAAATGGCGAATTAAACCTGTATGCAAAAAATGATTTCCCACTATTCTGCTGTACATGAACTCTCACATGTAGTTTTGTGGCTATGCTTGCTGACCAGATACTAGTAATATTCTGAAGTGAAGAATGTAAACAGGAGTTGTTGCCTCTGGAGCGCTAAATAATCCTGACACGTTCAGGATCTGGTGATTTTCATCCAACTTTTGGGAGTTCTCGCTTGTTATTTTCTGATTATAGTGCAGCTGAAGAATAGAGCTGAAATTATACAAGAATACCTCAAGGAACATCCTGTGTTTATTTCATCCAATTTTTAATACTATTGATAAGACTATGGATACTCTCATTTATCCTATAGTTGAGGTGCCAGTATCTGAAGCTACCCTAATCCTTAGTCTTTTCATTAGTTCAAATCTATATTTCTTGTATCTTTTATTATAAATGCTAGTGCTGGGAAATGAGCCACACACACAGAGTTCCCTGTGAGATTGCTGGCCAGCCCAGCTCTGAGGGGCGGGCAGCATGTTGTCCGCCTGGAGCGGACCCGACGGGCCTGGCCATCGGATAGTGGCAGGGTGACGAGCGAATGAACGAGTGAGTGAGTGCAGTGTGCGTTATATAACATTTGATAACTCACCAAATGGTCATGCTTGTTTGTATCTGTCTCTCGTCAGCAGGGTGAGGCCAGAAGTTTTGTTCATGGCTGTGTCACAAGCACTCACTGCAACGTCCAGCACACAGAACCCATTCTTCAGGTATTTCTTGAACAATTAATGACTCTGAGGCTATAGCCACAGATTACACTCCCTCGCCTCCGCCACACAGCTCTTAGATGTATTTCTTTGGTCACAAGGGGAATTGGGAGAAATATTTCTGATGTGTTAAAGGACAAGAAGAGAGTGCTCGCTGTTTCCGGTCCTGGTACACAGATGCTGCCTGCGCATGAGAGCTGTTGCTGTGAATGTGTGAAAGCAGCTCCAAAATTGGGTTAATTCGATTTTTTAAATGTTTTCTCTTTGTTGAGCTTCTCATTTTGTTCTTGTATTGTTTTCTGATTTCATTAAATAGTTTATCTGAGCATCGTTAGAACTATTATTTTCCATTTTCATTGGCATTTTCTGGGTCTCCAGCACTTTGGGATCACTTACTGGATTCCGATTCTTTGTGGTCCCTGCAGCTCTGTGTAGGAGTCTGCACATTGGAAGAATCAGCCACCTTTCCAGACTTTATTGACTGAGTTCAGGGAAAAAAAGACCTTCACATGCCATCGGGGTCACTCTGGAACATGCTCTGACCCCGGTCCCCAAGGTGCAGGGTGCCGTGTGTGTGAATATGTGGCTGTGGGGGTCTACAGAGGCTGCAGGGTCTCTGGGCTCCTCCAGCAGCTGGGACCAGGGCTGGCAGCCGTGGTGGTCGGAGCCAGGGGTGTGGGCGCAATGGGCTGTGGGGGCCAGCTCAGTGGTCCTGTAGAGTGCATGGGCAGGTTGCATGGTAGAGGTGGGGGGCAGGGCCAGCAGCTAGGGCTAGGTTCAGCTGTGGGTGCCAGACAGCTTCAAGGGCTCTGGATGTCACCATAAACAATTGTGTATGCTGGTTCTCACCAAGGGGACACAGCAGTGGAGGCTGGTGTCAGGCTGGGGGCATGCAGGTGCACAGCTGAAGGGGCTGGCTGCAGGTAAGCCCAGTGGTGCAGGCCAGTGACAGAAGAGAGGGCAGATCTGGGCCCCAGGGAGTGGCAGGGGTCCTGGCCCTTGTCGCACCCTCCTGTGGCTGTCTGGTCTCCCCAGGGGTGTGCACATGACAGTGGAGGCTAGTGGGGCAGCCTGAGCGTGCACAGTGGTGGTGTCAGCTGCAGGGTCTGGGTGGGTGTCTTACACTGGGTGGGACTGGGTGGGAGGGGACACCGTGGGACTCAGGAGGCTGGCATCAATGATGGTGAGTGCCTGTGACCGCAAACTGGTGAAATCTGCAGGGCATCTGCAGCAGCCCTGCTGGCCTTTGCCTTGCTCAGGGACAAAAGCTTCTGGGGTCATGGCAGAGCAGGGCCCTGGGAGCCTGTGTCACTCCCTTGTGTGGCTGCCTCTGCTCTTCTTCCGTGTCCGAACACTCTCCATACATCTCAGCTTTGCAGGTCTGGGTGTGGTGAAAGCAAAGTTGGCCCTCCGCGCTGTGTCCTGAAGGCCGGGAAGCTGGTCGCTCCCTCGTACACTGGGAGCTGCTGGCCTGGGAGCCGGGCGAGCCGGTGCAGGTGCAGGGAAGCGGTCTTTCTCCTCCCCGTGCACGGTTGTTCCCAGGGTTTTGTCCCACAGGGCTGCTGGAGCTCCTTCAGGGGACGCCAGAGCTCTCTCACAGCCGCACTCATTTGTGCACTGCTGTCCCATTGTTGATCTTTGAGGGGTCACGGCGGCTGGGCCCCTACTCCCCTACTGGGCCACGTGGGTGACGTCACTCCACCCCCATCGACTGGAGTCGGAGCCTCATTGAGGTTTCCTTCCTGGAGTGTAGCTCCTCCGCTCTGTGGGTTTTGTTTTGTTGTTGTTGTTGTTGTTGTTGTTAAAATATTCCACACATTTTCCATATTCCAGAATTTGTCAAAAATTCTGCTTAATCAATAGGCAACTTTTCCCGTTTGCTGTACTATTTTGGGTGTGTTCCATTTGTGTCTCTTCTGCCCTCTAGTGGCTGGGTCTGGGGAGGCAACAGCAATCGTGGCGCGCGCCCACTTGCGCAACATTTGACTCTGAAGCAAGGCGTTCACGTCTGAATGTCGCGTTGGTTAGCTCAGGGGCCAGCTCAGGAGATCTGTTCTTCTGGGTTTTGGTTTAAGGGTCAGCATTCGACAGGTCCCCCCCGCCACCAAGGAGAGGTTGTGGGCAGGAAATGACAAGGAGTTATACACTGCAATTGTACTCTTAAGATAGTGTTGCAGGTAAGTATTTTAATAGAGTACATGTGTCTATGTACACAGATGCCTTTGAGTCTGTATATAAACAGGTGATTTGTGCGTTTGCTCATTTTTATTCTCTGCATATAAGTTTGCGAAGGCAGGGGTTTGTCTGGTTTATGATTTGATCCTCTGGGGTCTGATATGAAAAAGGTGCTCAGTCGGCACTGATTCAGCGAATGAATGAGTAAACGTTACACACCCCATGCACACACATGCACACATACAACCTCATAGAGAAACTCATGCCTATTAGACACTCGGCTTTTGATAGGCTCTCCTTCTTGCCAAACCGTAATTGTTTGCTGTTGTGAATGGCATTTCCGTGCACTCTCTGGAGTAGCCCAAGTTCATTCTCCCTTTCCATGTTCTGTGCATGTTCTTAATGAACAAGTGGAAGGGTGAATTTTTAGCATGTTAAAGCTCTGCTTTAAGCATATAAAGGAGAAAAGCACTGAAATTTTCTTTAAACAATTATCAATGCTTAGGATCCTCACGGCAACCTAACTTATGGCTGAAGCAGAATACAAAGAGCTGTGTGGATTTGGGATGCAGTTAAGACATAGAACACAGTAATTACTGCTGTTAACGATACAAGTTTATATGCAGTGCCCACACTTGGGAAGCATTATGTAATTAATTTTGCTCACTTTAGGTCATTCCCGTAAAGAATATATGTGGTCATGTATTGTTAATCTTCGTAACTCTCTTGAGAGCTCAATACAGGAGTGTGAGGGCAACAAATGTCTCAGTAAGTGGTTTGACATAAGACCAGAGGACTAGAAATTCAGGAAAATGGAAGATTATGGTGCAAATACGAATTGCTCTGAAAATACTTGAATTTCTGTTGCCCACCCATTTTATCAAGTGCCTTAGCAGTATCTTTCTATGATTTTAGCTTTTCTTTTGAGTTAAGGCCTAGCTAGATTTCTGCCCTCTGGTGGTGGGTCTGGCCCTTGGAGGAGGGCTAGCACTTCCTGTGTGCCAAGAAGGAGGGACAAGGTAGGGGAGTCTGTCCTTGAATTTCTGCTTGAGCTCCCCACCACCAAGGGCTTAAGCAATGAAGCAAAAAATACAACCTCATAGGAACTGATATGGGGCAAGTGTTGGAGGACCTCTCAGCATGGACCCTTCACGTCTTCCTCTTCCCTCTGGCATCACCTCCTCTGTACAGGCCCCATGTGGGCAGCAGGAAAGGGAAGAAGCTGGCACCCAGTCGGGGAGGCAGAGGGGGCTCAGTGCCTTCCCATCTCTATGCCCCCTTTGCCCTCCATGTCATTTTCTGCCCGCCAGCCTTTGCAAATGCAGCTGCGGAGGCCCTCTAGCAGCATTAAACATCCAGTGACCCAAAGCCAGTTTGTCTGTGCAGAGCAGGTGAGTGAGATACGCAGCAGCTCAGTCTCTGACCCTCTGGGGACTGTCAGCAGGGCAGGTGGCAATGCCCCAGGGCTGCAATTATGCCTACACAGTCGCTTGTCCTGTGTGTGTAGGCAGCAGAATTAGATGGAACAGCCTGGCCCAGCCAACCAGGCTGGAGAAGCCCTTGCAGAGATGGGGAACCCGACAGGCAAAGAGGCAAAGCCACAAACAGCACTTCACACACAGCAGCGCGGCCTCAGCCCGGGAATCTTCTTAGCGCGCAGGCATTGGGGCTATGGCTTCAGTGATGGCATTTATTGTTAATATTTCTTAAAATGGCGTGATCTCAAGTCAGAAAACAATTACACGTGTCTGGAATGAGCGACGGAGAAATGAAGTCACTACCATTAGGGACAGTGACACACTAATTGATACATGAAGGAACACATTTTCTAATTCTACATCAGATATGCACTTTAAATTATTTTTTAAAGGTTTCTCACATAATCTCACAACCATCCTATAAAGCAGCAGGGGGCAGAATTACTCACACCCTCATTTCACCAGTGGATTAGCTACGGGCCCTGCCCAGGCCACCTGACCATGGTCCCGTTTCGGTGCCATCGCCACTCACTAGGGTCGGGGACCTCTAATTTCTGAGCCATTTAACTTGGTGTCTCCTGTTTCTGGACAGTAACCACATCTTCTCACTGGAAACTGAATCAAACCAGTTTGGCTTTAGTTGTTCGTATCACCAGTTTGACCTGCAAAATGTGGTTATTTATATTCAAAATCATTTCATACACTTACAGATATTCCAGTTTGTGTGTGTGTGTGTGTGTTTTAAAAGAGATTGGCAAATAGAAACATTTTTCTATGGTTCTGACTGTGATGTAAGGACATTTAAATGTCACCATTGTCTACCTTCTGGATATGACAATCTGGAAGCTGAGGTGGCCAGGTCTGGCTTTGTTTTAGAATTCATGTTTTATTTTAGTGCACATGGAATATTTTTGAAGGTGTGTAGAGTCTCCCAGTTCCATGCTCAGCTCTTCAGTGTAAAAATAGAATGTTTTCTTAACAATAATTATAATTGAGTGACTAACCAACAGAGGGCGAAACCACTTCTCCTTCATCCAAGTCGGTTTTGCTGTGTCACAGGGACAGAGGTCAAGGACAGCAGGGCGAGCTCCCCCCATGCTGTTGTCGGTCACCCCTCACTGGGCCCTGGACTACTGTCCTGAGGTCCGATCCAGCTTCTGCCCCCCAACTCAGCCATCCCTGAGCTAGGGAGGTATGAATAACTCTGTCCTCCTCAGACAGCATTCAGAGTGAAGACTGTGAGGTGTCCCGAGAGACACCTGGCCCAGGGGAGCCCAGCGGCTTCCAAGGACTGCCTCCTCCCTGGGCTCACCACTCTCTCTCCTGTATGGAAAGCTCTGTGGAGAAGGTTCTGGTTGATCCTACCTCAGCCAGCGTCTCCACTCTCTGATGGGCTGTCTGGTACATCGGTAGGAACCTAGTAAGTCCCAGGAACTAGGTACCCCATTGAATAGGTCCCATCTGAGGACTGGATGTTTAGGCTGTTCCTAACCTTGATGGCCAGGTCATTGTGCCTGCTCTGTCCCCAAGACTCCAGTGTGCCTCAGGCACTGTGGCTTGCCAGGAGGCCTGGGCCTTTGAAGTGAGCTTCCGTGGCCTCTTGGTGTTCCTGGCACCACACTTCTGGTAGCAAGCCTCACCTGTGCATATGTGCCAGATTATGACAAAGGTGAGACAGAACCTATCAACGATGGCAGTACTGTGGTGACAACTGCCATGTATTGAGTATTGGTGATATGCCAGGCATGCTACTGTGCCTTTCATACATTTTCTCATTTAATTCTTGCCAGAGACTCACAAGGTAAGAATTTCCCTACTTCTTTGCAGTTGAAGAAGCAGGGCCAGTCAGTCTAGGTAATCTGCGGGAATACATAATGACTAAGTGAGAGCTGCAGTTCAAACCCAGGTCCATGTGAAGCCATGCTCACACCCTCAGCTGTTAAGACATGCTGACTTTCAACAGGGTTTGGGGCTTCCTTTCCTTCCCACAACCACCTTTTCCCGAGACTCAGGAGGTAGAAGGTGTGGGTTACATGAGCATAACTTCCTTTGTCTCATTTGCATTATATTTTTGAGCACAGTAGGGCAGGTCTTTGTTTGCTTATTTATTTTTAATATTTTCAAAGCACCTGGCTCAGTGCAGAGCACATAGTGGGTCCACAGTAGAGACTGAGAAATTATTGGTAGAGTCACATTTCATAAACATAGTAGAGACTGTAGGGACAGTGGGACCCAGCTTGGCTTCATCCCTGAATCTGGTACCATTGGCAAAACAAGTCCTTGACAGCATACATTAGTGACTGTGAACTTGGCAGTGCAGGTCCCGCTGTCTGCAAACAGTGTTCAACCCATAACAGTCCTTCACACGCTGATGTCTTGCCCTCATAAACATTGCTTTTTTAGAACAAGTTCTTAATTCCTACGTCGCTTAGTTTGTCACTAGTTCCTTAAGAAAATAATCTGTCAACATTCTCTAGTCACAGGATGATGACTCAGGCCAGGGATGTGGGCCATGTTCAGGGCAGTGGCTGGACACCTGGCCCTGGCCCTTTAGGACTCATGCCAACATGCCGCAGGAAGGTAGCCCGCCTCCCACTGGTGACCGCGGCCCTGCTCCCCTGTCCTCCCTCACCTGCAATCACCCAAACCACTGTGAAAATATCTACATGCTCTAGGAACACAATGTCAGTGCACCGGACTATTGTTTTAATTTAAGGATGAAAGTGTGAAAATAACTGCAGCCTGGAAGAAATTCCTCTCCTGGCAGACAACTCCGTCCGGAAAGGAGAGGAAAAAATCAGGATGAAGAGCTCAGGAGTAACAACGGTACTTGGGTTTATTAAAAAACCCTAAACCACTATGTCTAGCAAATTGGTGAATGTGCAATCAATGCTTGTTTGAAGGAATGAGTGAAAAATTTGACAAAGCTGCTGAAAATTTTAGGCATTTTAAAGGAAAACTCCTAATTCCTGGATCCGACTACAAGTTTCAAGATGGGGATTTAGTGGGTTGTATAGCATCCCCCCGAAACTTGTGTCCACCCAGAACCCCAGAATGTGACCTTATTTGGAAATGCATCTTTGCAGAGGTAATTAGTGATCTCAGTGCAGGCTGCTTTGGATTCAGGGTGGGTGCTGCATCCCGTATTGGTGTCCTTATAGGAAGAGGACACAGACAGACTCAGCAAGGAGAGCTATGTGATGACCTTGTGAAAAGAGGCAGGGATTGGAGTTATGCTGTCATGAGCCAAGGGACACCAGGAGCCACCAGGAGCCAGCAGGAGCTGGAAAAGGCCAGGGTGGGTCCCCCCTGGAGCCTTTGGAGGGAGCACAGCCTGCCGACCCCTTGACTTCAGACTTCCAGCCTCCTGACGTGTGAGACAACACATTTCTGTGTTCAAAACACTTACTTTTGAGTAGTTGGCTATAGGAACCCTTAGAAATAATCAGTATAGTGCGAAGTTTAGGGTTAATACTGATGTTTCCTTATTTGCTCTGTAGTCAAAGGGCATGTCAGGAACCCCCAAGGTGTGTGGGATGCTGATGGTCAAGAAAGATAATCCTTTTTCAGATCATTTGGAGGAGTTTTTCTGTCCTTTGGCCAACTTTTTCCTACACGCACAGCAGCTCAATGATGCAGATGCCATAGGAGGACAAACAGTCGGAAGTCCAGTTGGACAGGCTAGGACGGTGGTGTTCTTGTGAGGGAGTCGACTCAGGTCGAGAAGGGGAGGCCTTAGGAGCCCAGTTGGGAAAGTAAATGTTTCTTAGAAAGAAGAAATTAAATTGCCTGGCATGAGAAATTGAGAAGAACATGCAATTTTTTTAGTTGGCCTCAAAGAAAGAAAGAGAGGGGATTGTGGAAAAACAGAGAGAAGGTGACAAATGAAGATGTCAGGGG